>PVKU01008623.1:0-71525 GCA_004027475.1 Anoura caudifer | reverse complement strand
AAAAAAAAAAAAAAAAAAAAAAAAAAAAAAAAAAAAAAAAAAAAAAAAAAAAAAAAAAAAAAAAAAAAAAAAAAAAAAAAAAAAAAAAAAAAAAAAAAAAAAAAAAAAAAAAAAAAAAAAAAAAAAAAAAAAAAAAAAAAAAAAAAAAAAAAAAAAAAAAAAAAAAAAAAAAAAAAAAAAAAAACAGATGCTAAGAGAATAGGAAAGCCAGACTTCTACCATAACCCTCCTTGTCTCAGTACTATAATATGAATCTCATTTATTGCACATTTAATTGGGATAAATGTATGTGGGCAAATTTATCTCAGGCCTGACTCATGGTAGACTTAATTTCTGATGGCTTACTTTTTCTCCCTCTCTTTTACACACTTCCCATGCATGCTATACACTCTTTAATACTGACCAAATGACTGAATGAATAAAAACATGAATATATAAAAAAAGCCTTCATGTAATTAAAATAATAATAATAATAGCTCTAACTTTTCTTTCTTATTGTCATTCGCAAGGCTACTGAGATAGAAGTTGTCATGAGTTGAATTACATCTATTCCCTGACCCCCACCTTCCTGCGCATAAGGTATGTTGAAGTCCTAGTCCCTGGTACTTGTGAATGTGACCTTATTGGGAAATAAAGCCTTTGCAGATGTAATCAAGTTTAGATGAGGTCACTTAACTTGATTGCTTGTAAGAAGAGAATCACACAAAATGACATATACAGGGAGAACACCATGTGACAATGCAGGCAGACAGTGGAGTGATGCATTGATGAGCCAAGTGATACCTTGTATTGTGGTAAACAACCGGAGCTAAGGGAAGGCAGGAGCAGATATTTCCCTTGAGCCATCAGAGTGTGTGGCCTCACTGACACCTTGATTTTAGACTTCTGGCCTCCAGAACTGTGAGAAATGTATTTCTATTGTTTTAAGCCATCTGGTTTGTGGCACTTTGTTACAGAAGCCCTAGGGAGTAAATGTAGATACTACAAACAAAGCTATTTTTCTATTAAAGAAATTAGGAAATAAATATTTATCATGCATAGAATATATGTACAATTTAATAAATAATTACAAAATAAATATCCATCTGGCCACCATCAGTAAATGAGGTATTGCTGCATTTCTAAAAGACTTTCTAGACCTCTTCTTACCTGTAGCTTATTCCTTGCCCCCAGAGATAATTATTTTTTATCTTTTATTTATATTTCTGTCACCTATGTAATCATATTATAAACAATATGGTTTATTTTTTGTACTGATACATCTTTAAATTCACAAGTTACTAACTGATAAATACAAATTAAACCAACTCAGTAAAAGCATGTTTTGAATAAGCGTATTCAGTAGATCTACCCTTTGAACATTTAGTATTAGTAAGGACATAATGAATGAACTTTATTTGGGGGGCATTTTTCTAGAATAGAGGTAAAAATTGATGCCAATAATTCCACTTTAACTGAGTATATAAAGTAAAACTAAATTTTTCATAGTCACACTTCATTGTTGCGCGTGCACACACACACACATACACACACACACATGTTGAGGGGTTGTGAGATTTTGTAACATTCTTTGTAATACAGAACACTTGCTCAGTACAACAGATCTCACCAGTTCATAGATTAATTTGGTTGATTCATGTAAACATGAGTGCATAATTTAGATATGCTGCACATTTTAATTTTTAGCACTTGATTTATCTAGAGCCTATTTAGTGTACTTGCTCAGTCTGAGCATATGAATTACTTTTGGTATTTCCATGTATATTTTTTTGCTAATAGAAGGTAAACAAATCTTTGTTTTGATTTTATAGACTACTTACTGTCCTACATGTTTAAGCATTACAGTGTGCTATATATGAGGAGGTAAAAAGATACAAAGTAGCTTACTTTGTGTAGCACTAAAATGTTTGTCAATAGAATCTGTCAGATGTTTTAGATGCACTGGAGCACAAGTGTTTTCTGCTCTCTGAGAAGCTCATGCTCCCCAAGAGAAAAGATTGGGTTGGTCAATGATTGTAATATAATGATGCATTCTGTAGCCCAGGCAAATTTAAAATGCACTTTGCAATCCAAATGAGAAAGTGATGAACTCTACCTAGAGAAAAAAAGATTAGTTCACATAGGCAACAGCATATAAAAAGCCATTCTTACAAACATCTTAAAAGAGTTTGTAAATAGGGAATTATAAGGTCAAAGAAGGGCAAAAGTATATATATGGCCTGTCCTAGATTTTCTTTTCTCTTTTTAGGAAGTACAGCTGAATAATATTTATCTCTAAATACAAATTATCATTATTATGAATTTTGTGCCAACTTTTAATTGGTCTTGAAAAGTTATCAGGAAGTTACCAGCTTCATCAACTATTATTTACAAATTAACAGAAAAAATAACTGGCTAAAATAATTGGTTGACTTGCTCACTGTCACAGGGATCAGAGTGACTCTGTTATTCTTTACAAGAATGACAATATTTTAAATATTTTGGTATGTATTATAATTTCTACATTTTTTATACCAAAGACTGAGAAAGGAGGGGAAGGGGTGGTACATTCATTCAGGTCGCTCGTTTGCTAGAACTAGAATTAGATAGTGCGGGTGGTAGTGTGAAACAATTTGGAGATGATCTTGTCAGTGAAGGGCTTATGGAGTGAATGACTGAGACAGATATCAAAGAATGATGGTAGAAGGATGGGGGCAGACAGGGTTTTCCTTGAAAAGGTGAAGAGTTAGGGAACAGGCAAGAAAGAACCTTGTGGGTACATGGGCATATAAGAACCAGTAGAGGAAGAAGTGTCAGTGAAGGAGGCAGATGGAGCAGCCAGAGACATTGGCAAGGACATCAAGAAACTTGTCTCTGAAACTGAAGGAGGAGGTGATTTCAAGAAAAAGTGTGGCATTTAACAGTGTTAAGGATCACAGGTAGGAAAGCTCATTGAATTTGGTGCCTGGATAATTACTAACCATCTTCTACAACTCATTTAACAACTCTATCCTGTGATTTGCCTAGTCCAAGAATTGGAGCCACTCTTGAATTAGAGCTCCCTTTTAGGATATAGATACCCAGTTTATCAGAAAATTCTGTTTGCTAGGTCTTCAAAATATATCAGTAATTGGACTACTTCTTACCACTCTTGTTTTTAAAATGTAAACTAAATATCCCCCCACATTCTATTGCCAACAATTCCAATATTGGTTGCAATGCTCTATTATTTTTCTGTGGTATTATTATCTCCAGAAAAGTAGGTAGGTTCCTCACTTATTAAAATGATTGCTTATCATCTGTCTCCTCTCACTAGAATATGAATTCCATGATGGTAGGCATTTTTTGCTGTGTCCCAAGGGCTTAGAGTATCAGCATATTTAATCAATAAATGTTGAATGAACACATTGTAATTTCATTCTATATTTAACTCAAATTTGATTCTAGTTTATAGTTGGAGCTGTATGTTTCAGGCATATAAACCAAATTCAATTCTAGTAATAACTCAAGTAATATTTTAGTAAAAATAATATCCTGTTCTAATAATACTGTGCTCAAGAATTGTTGCATCTGTCATATCCCAGAAATTAAAGTCAGTTTTCATCTTGTACTCTAAGTAAGACTTTAGCCAAACTTTTACTTTATGGGATTAAAAATATTCACTGAAACAAATACTTTAATTAGCATTATTTCTGCACAAAGTGCTAAACCAGTAAACAAAGAATTTTCAATGTACAATAAAAGAGTCCATATGTTCAAGGACTTGCAGTATGTTCTTTGGGCAAGCTCATCCAACACATACTCATAAAGTATGTAGATATTTAAATAATAATGTGATATGAGTACACAATTTTTCATTGATGCAAAATACAAATTTATTCCATTACATCAGCAATTCATAGAGAATCTCATCACAAGATGTTAAAAACATAGTTTTTTTTGCCTGCCAATCCTAAGAGTTTTTATTCTTTCTTTGAGTTAAAAAATTGACCTCAGAGTTTCCTCCTTTTTTCCTTCCTCCTTCCCTCCATCCCTTCTTTGTCGTTATGTTTTATCTTACTTCCCCAACCCCATTTTTAAATTATATTTTTAATTATGCTATTAGAGTTATCCCAATTTTTCCACCTTTGTCCCCCTTACCTGGCACCCCACCACTCCCTCAGGCCATCCCTACACCATTGTTCATGTCCATGGATCATGCATATGAGTTCTTTGACTACTCCATTTCTTATACTATACTTTACATCCCCATGGCTATTCTGTAATTGCGTATTTGTATTTCTTAATACCCTCACCTCTTCACCCATTTTCCCACATTTCCTCCCATCTGTCAACCATCAAAACACTCTCTGTATCCATGATTCTATCTAATGTTCTTCTTGTTTGCTTAGTATGATTTTTAGGTTCAATTGTTGATAGATATATATTTATTGCCCTTTTATTGTTCATAGTTTCAATATTCTTTTTCTTAAATAAGTCCCTTTAAAATTTCATATAATAATGGTTTGGTGATGATGAACTCCTTTAGTTTTTCTCTTGTCTGGGAAGCTCTCTATCTGCCCCTTGATTCTAAATGATAGCTTTGCTGGGTAGAGCAATCTTGGCTGTAGGTCCCTGCTTTTCATGACTTTGAAAATTTCTTGCCAATTCCTTCTAGCCTGAAAAATTTCTTTTGGGAAATCAGCTGACAGTCTTATGAGAACTCCCTGTAGGTAACTAACTGCTTTTCTCTTGCTGCTTTTAAGATCCTCTCTTTATCTTTAACCTTTGGCATTTTAATTATGATGTGTCTTAGAGTGGGCCTCTTTCCCTTCATCTTGTTTGAGACTCTCTGTGCTTCCTGGACTTGTATGTCTATTTCCTCCACCAAATTAGGGAAGTTTTCTTTCATCATTTTTTTTCAAATGGGTTTCCAGTTTCTTGCTCTTTCTCTTCTCTTTCTGGGACCGTTATGATGCAAAAGTTGGAACACTTGAAGTTGTCCCACAGGCTGCTTACACTATTGTCATTTTTTTTGGATTCCTTTTTCTTTTTGTTCTGGTTTGTTGTTTTTTGCTTCCTTTTGTTCCAAAAATCATTGATTTGAATGTCAGCTTCACCCACTCTACTGTTGTTTCCCTGTAAATTATTCTTTATGTCAGTTAGTTTATCCTTTGTTTCTGACTGGATCTTTTTTATGCTGTTGAGGTCCTCACTAAATTTCTTGAGCATCCTTATAGCTAGTATTTCAAAGTCTACATTTGACAGATTGTTTATCTCCATTTTGTTCTTTTTCTGTAATTTTGATCTGTTCTTTCATTTGGGCCATGTTTCTTTGTCTTCTCATGTTGGCAGCCTCCCTGTATGTATGTTTCTGTGTGTTAGGTAGAGCTGCTATGACTCCCTGTCTTGGTAGTGTGGCCTGATCTAATAGGTGTCCTATAAGGTCCAGTGGCACAGACTCCTCTGTCACCCAAGCTAGCCACTTGAGGAATACCCTTCATTTGGGTTGAGTATATCATCCTCCTGTAATTGAGCCTTGGTTGCTGTTGGCAGGTCAATGGGAAGTATTTACCCAGTCCCGTCAGCTGCAAGGACCGGCTATGTTGACTGACCACAAACCTCTGCCCTACATGAAGGATCAGCTGTGCAGGAGCAGGGTGGTGGTGCTCTGATGTGGCCTATAGCTGTCCACTGGGTGCGCAGGCTCTGGAATTTCCTGGGTTGTGCCAGCCAAGTTCAGCCCCCACATGTGTTTTTGCTCAGGGCCACCCTGCATGAGCTATAAAGCAATCTGCAGATGGCTGCTACTTTTGCTGGGCTTAAGATTCTCAGGCAATGCCAAGAGATTGACCTGAGAGATTGACCTTGGCTTTGTCAAGAGGTCAATCCTTCACAACAAAGCCAAGTCGTGAATCTAGGCTGGCTGCTGCTAGTGCTGGGTCTAAATCACTTAGCAAGAGGTACAGGGGCTGTTGGCTTGGCTTGATGAGGCCAGATATTACTTGTTTGATAAGATTTAGGAAATTCTGAAGCATGATCCAAGACCAGCCATTCATATGGAAAAGTCATGGTTAACAGTTTGGATGGGTCCTTAAGTTGAGTGGGCAGAATCTCAGGAGATCTTCAGGTTGTGACAACATTTTAGCCAGGTGCCTGCAGGCTCTGTGTGGGGAGGGCTTAGCAAAGGAACAGTGGCCTCTGCTTACCTCTGTCTGAGAGCAAGCTGTCCCCCTGCTTCTGCTTTGATGCCAGACACTTCAGTTTCTCCCTGCATACACCACTGGTACCTTTCAAGCTGCTAGTTCAGTATTCGAGCTCAGAAGGACTGAGTCTGAGTAAGTCTGTGTATGGGTTCTTTAAGGGCAACTGCTTGGGACTCCAGAAGTTTCTTTTACCAACTCAATCCCCATTGGTGTTACAGCGAAAAGTTATGGGGACTTATTTAACCTGTCACTGGAACCCTGGACTGGGGGGACCTGGTGTGAGGCTGGGACTTCTCACTCCAGAGATATACCTCCCAAATTTATATCCACCACACATAGGCATGGGGCCAGCCTGTTCCATACCTTGACTTCTCTTACCAGTCTGGATGGATGTGGTTTCTTTAATTCATAGCTGTCAGACTTCCATTCAACTCAATTTCTAACAGTTCTGAGTGATGGTTATTCTATATTTTAGTTATAATTTTCATCTGGTTGTATGAGGAGATGAGCTGTGTTTACTTATGCCCCTCACCCCCATTTTATTTCACTAAATAGTCAATACTTACACTGGAAATGAGCAAATAAAATGACAATGAACTGATATGCTTAACTTGTCATTCATTGCACATTTTGGCTCATCATTATTTTCTACATAGAGATTGTGTTTCTTCATTGAATATAATTGCATTGACCTCCTATTGAGTAGTATAATTGTCAACTCTCACATCTCTCTTTCTTACACATCTAGAAGTTGTGCCCACATTCATTCTTTAATCATAAGAGCTGACATCCATTGGCAGTTTCCTCATTATTTAAATCATTTGTCCTAGGCTCTGGGGTCCATTTATTTTCTATGGCTCAGCCACTTGAAACCTCAGTAATAGAGACTTCAGGAGGCTGTGTGCTGTGGCTTTTCTTATGATTTGCACGTGCTTACTGGGTGTATTAACATCACACCTGGGAGGAACAAACAAATGAAAACAAGATTTGGAACTCTAAGGTCATTACTGTTGAAGCAAGCTAATAGAGAGTAGAAAATCAACCCAGCTGAGAAGCACTTTGTCTTTGCTCATTTGGGTATCAATTCAAGAAATCATTGGAGCTCAAATTTCTTTTTCCTTTACAAGTTTTACTGCCTTTCTAAAGTTCTACAACCCAATCTTGATAGTTATTGAATATTAAAATTTATTGTCAAATTAAAAGTATATAGAATTCTTTTCTAATTAGAAGCAAACCAAGTGACTAAGTTTGAAAATGGCATGAAAAAGCACTATGTCTTTCTCCTTCTTCTTTTCCTTCTATTTTCCTTCCCCTCACTCCCTCTTTCTTTTATCCCCCATTCCTTTTTATCTTATCTCCCTCTTCCTTTAACTTTTTTTCCTCAAAATAAAGTATTTATATGAATGAAGCAAACTACATTCCAGTTTGCCATTTTGTATTTTTTATTTCATCTTTTCCTCATTAAAGCTTTACAGTGAATTTAGCTTGCAAATAAAGATAAATTATCTAGCTTTCTTGAAGTATAGTAAAGGTCAACAAAATAAACATATTTATAAAATTTTCAATTGCTTTTTCATATAATTTAGCTACAGGGATAAACAAAGGTACTAAAACTTATAGTTAACATAGTGGCTTCTACAGTTCAAAGCCAACAGGAGAGCAGATCTTGTATACAGATAGTAGAGTAAGAAAATATTTTAAATAAAAATTTTAAAGTATAAATACAGAAAACACTTGAAATTTAATATAATTACATGACAGTTTTTAGAACTTTGCTTTTCCTCCAAGTATGGTGATAATATTGTGAGAAACTGCTAATTCCATTGATGATTGCAGAATTCTATTTAATGAAACAAGAATAATGTCAATGATTATTTATTTTTCATTGTGCAATTATTTCATAACTTCAAATAGTAAACTTTGTGTGGAACAACTAAAAAGCTCAGTGTTAGAATACATTTTATGAGAATGAAAAGATCAACTTTCCCTATTCTCTATACCCTTTCTTTTTATCTTATTTGCTGTAGGGAAATAGAAATGGATGGGGAAACTAAAGTTGAAAAAACTACTTTTTGGAAATTCATATCATTTGAAAATCAAGTTAATGAACCTAGTGACTTTAGATCTTGCCAGAATTTCAACAGTTCCCCAGTAAGTTACTTCTTAACCTAGGAAAGTTCCTTTGCATGAGATAACCCTTAAACCTATGTGCTCCGGGGAGTTGTTTGACTTGCTCTCTCTGTTGTCATGTGAGAATTGTACATAAAGGAGGACTGAAATAGGAAAATGGCAAGGTCACCAGTCCTATAACTTGTCCAAGTGCAAATATTTGTTGGTGAATTCATGAAAAGGTAGACTTGACCTTTAACATAAAGCTCCGAAACCCAGTCAGAAACAAAAAGCATGTTGTAGTATCTGTATTATTTGATAATCATTATCTATATACATCTATTAAATATGTTTGCCCTTAATTAGTTTATAATTTAGTAATCAGTATTATTTATCTCTGTTTTATAGTTATAACAGCTACTATAGCTCCTAATATTTAGATACTGAAAAAAAACCCTGCATCTTACATGGTGCTTATAAGCTATATGTGACTGAAATAAAGGCACAAATTTCAGAAGCTGAAACTATCTCTTGGGGAGGATATGGGATAAAGAAGGTACACAAAAATATTATGCTTTTAAAATTTTTTGCCTTTCTTATATTTTATTGTAACAATAGAGCAATGTAGCTCTATGTTTATATTTCTCATTGTGACTTTGTACAAAATAAACAGCTAGTGTGTTTTTTATTTTTCCATTGAGTTGCCCCTATAGACTTTGCTACAAAAACAAACAAACAAACAAACAAAGAACAACTTAGAGAAGCAAAAGTTTAGGTTTATTCTAATTTCTTTTTATTCTCCCTCTGTGTCAATCCAAGTCACAGCACAACACATAAATCAAAATAATATTTTTTTCTGAATTTCATTATAGTACATTCACTAAATGGTATATTTAATGTTCTGTTGTTACTTGACAATACATTTTGTTAATCAAAGGTTTCCTGGTTATATTTATGAATTAAACCTTTAGTTCTTTTGCTTGCAAGACTGAAAACTAGAATTTTCCATTTGAAAAATCATACTCATGACTCGGAAAGTAGTGTTTCTGTTGGGCTGCTTAGAGAGGTATGTTGCATATTTGCCTGCCTGCATATCGGTTTTTGAAACTTTCCACACTTCCTTAAAATCAACTCTCTTTTTGGAACAAGAAAGAAATGTGAGGAAACTAATTTGCTGTTCAGTCTCTGCTCTTTAATCAATGGCAACAATCATGTAAAAAAAAACTGTGTAAGTTTATATAAATATAATGGTACTTTGTCATTTTAAGCATGGGCAATTTGTGTAACAAAAAGTGTAACTTATCCAATCATGCAATTAGCTTTTTATTGAGAACCCTGTAGTGTGGGCATGAAGACTGACAAGCAGGAGCTCTCCTTTGCAGGAGCCCACTGTCTAGTGGAGGTCTGAAAGACACAGGGGGTCTGTCTAGAAAGTATGCAGCCATGTACTCTGAAAAATAGAGACATTTATTGAAGAAGATACCAGAAACATTGTACACAGGACAATAACACCTCAGTCCCCTTCAAAATAGGCACCATGAGACCTCATAGGGTTCCCCTAGTCACCATCAGCTGTGCCGTTGTATTTTCCTGAATCTCATCCATGGTCTGAAATCTCTTCCCTCTCAAAGGTGATTTTAGTTTTTGGAAAAGTCAGAAGTCACAGGGTGCCAATTCTGGGCTGTAGGGGGACTGAGTCACGTGGGTAATTTGATGTTTTGCCAGACATAATCTGCACCAGACATGATCCATGAGCAGGTGCATTGTTGTGATGAGGTTGCCAATCACAAGTTGCCCATACCTGCAGCCTTCTGAGTCATCGAATAGTTTCAGTGGAGGAATGTTCAAGCTTAATGTAGCATTTGATGCAGATGCATTTCTCTACTTGCTCAGTTATTTTGAATGTGATGGCCACACAGTATACAAATTTACTCAACAGCATCTACTGCCCCCCAACTAGTACAATGAAGTTATCATTGTTCATGCATATGCTTTCCAGTCCACTGCCCTAGGCTGCTACGTTACAATGATATTGTGCAAACCATTCTTGATATATTAACAATGGTTGAACTTTTTATAGACAGACCTCATACATGAGCTGTTACAAAACAACTAAATAGGTATTGATGACAAAAACATGCATCAGCTCTAGAGTGACTGTGCTGCTTGCCTGGATGTCAAATGTCAGAGAACACTACACAAAGCTTGGAATATTGCAGTATCCTGTGAAGACAAGGAAGGCATTGGCTATGGGAGAAGGGAGAGGAAAGGCATTGAGTCACGAAATGCAGAGGACACATAGGGTTAGCCACAAAGTGATTGCCCCTTAAGCTTGTGTGGCTTCCTCACTGACATGGGCTCTTCCCAAGGCTCTGTAGCTAAGGTTGTATTTCTAATTTTGAATTTGTTCAAATCACCTCCTTACAATTGTCTAAGCTTGAGTGTTCATGAAACTTGGATCCACTACTGAGAATATGGATGGGGTGGAAGTAAGAAAGGGCATGGCACAGAGCTGGTGGTCTCTCTGGCTCATCTCAGGCCAGTGAAGGAGAGGTGGCTGGCAGCGGACTTCCTGCATAAAAAATACCCAGAGCACACACTTTGTAGTCCCCAAAGCAAATACTGGCTTTGCCTCCTTCAGTTCCTATTGTTCTCTTGACCTGCTGAGGAAGCAGGATGGCCTAGCTCAGGAAGTTCACTAAGAGAAAGGAGCAAGTTCACACCATTCCCACCTTTTTTGTTTTTTTGTAAGAGAACAGTTGAATATTTAGGTTTAGATATTATTTATATGTTATTATTATTAAGATATTATTTCTATTTCAATCTCTCCCAAAATACCATTTATTTATCTCTTTGTGCATTCTTCTAATATTTATTAAATGTCTATTGAATTCATTCTTCTTATCTCATATTTTATCTAACATATCAGGTTTTTCCATTTTATTGATATTTATAAGTATTTGTAGAGGATCATAGTTTAGGAGGAAAAATACTTCATTCTTTAAGGAATACACGCCCTCCTTGATGTTGCCTCTGTCTCATGCATGACAACATTCTTTTCTCCCACACAGTACTTTATCAAGTGTTCAAGGCCCTTGTCTCTATACCTTGTGATAATTGTTCAACTGTTTCATATTTGCATATTATGTCTTCCCTCATCCCTTTAAAGGATGACACCACAAACTGTCCTTTTTTCTCTTTTGTCTAGCACAATGCCTAACACCTTTTAAGTGATAATTGAAGGAATGGAAGGACTTACTTCTTAAACACTGAACAATACCTGGGAACACACTAAAGTTAAGATTAATTATCCAAGTGTGAAAATTTTAGATTTTTTTTTAAATAAGAACATCAGACGAAGAAGACAGTGGAACAAGTAGACAAGTGAAGTGATATAAAAGAGCAGTGGGAATTTGAACTAGATCTTAGGTAAATCATGTAATCTTTTTGAGCCTGATTTTGTCATCTTTATAATGGTCTCTGTCACTGGGCCAATTAACTTCAAGAATCCAGATCAAAAATTCCAACAATAATTAGCTATTAAATTAAATCTTTAGGGCTGCCTTATTAATGTGATTCTTTTACGTCCCCACCTGCTTTACCATACCCTGAGCCACCAAATAGCCAGGTTGCCCTGCAGTTCACTAACCAATTCCCCCTTCAAGAAAGGAAAAGCATCTGTGATTCCATAGCGTTACCCCTCGTTATTTATTGAACATTTTCAACTAATCACCATGGACAAGATGTTTAAATATTGAAATATATATTTTTGCTCTTATTTATTTTGAATTAGCAGAGGCATTAGTAAGAGCCTTGTCCTTCAAAGTCTTTTTCCTCACAAAGTTGGAGCTTTCTAGCCCTTTGTCTCCTCTTGGAAAAAGGCTGTTTTTAATGCAGACACAAAAGAAAAATTGTCCTTAAATAATTCAGAGGAAACTCATAGAAAAAGTTCTCTAGTTAAAGGAAATCAGAAGAAATAATATTAATCAAATCACATTTTATCTATGAACTGTTTAAAGAATCAGCTTTTTTATTTTTTAATAAGGAAGGCCAAGTTTCACTGAAAATTTCTTAACTTCTTACTTTCCTCTTATTACAGGCACCCTTTCTCATCCTCTGAATATGATGTTAATTGAGAGTCAGCTCAGAGGAAACAGGAAAGAGTGATTTTAAAAGATGAATACTTATAGGTAGCTGGGTTGTGAGAAGGTAGGGTTTTTATGAGGATGAACTTGATAATCTGATAGCCTGTAAATGTACTGCTTTCATATAACTTGCAATCTATTATATTCTTCCATGTGGGAATCTATCACCCTGGTTGGCTGTAGGATGTGCTTTGAGCTACGCTGCACGGGAGGTCACATATTTCTCACTATGGGTTCCCTGTTGGCACCTTGAAGGGTGTGTATTTACTACTGCACTGCAGCATGGATTGGCTTATCATTAAAATAGTCTCCAAAATAGCACCCACATTCCACTTTATGTCATTAAATATTAGAAAAATTCCACACTTAGATGTGAGATGCCTGAAGAATGAGATTAATGTATAGATACAGGCAGAGAAATTAAAATGGATTTCAGCTTAGGTCATAACATATCAAGACAGCTTTTTGTTCTAAGGTTTTGCAATTGAATGCAGTTATAATGAAGAGAAGGAAAAATAATGTCTGGATTTTTCTGTCAGTTTTTATTCTGGATAAATTGAAAATAGCTGATTTACCATTTTCTTCCTTTTCGAACAAAAGAGAAAAGGCCTTCATAGTTGAAGTACCGGTGACCTTTCACAGGAATTATGCAGGCAGCCGTGCAGGCTGTTCGAATGGCAATGGTGTGGCACAATCAGTTTTACCTGAAGAAGAGCCCTGCGGGCTGCAGGGTAACTAGCTTAATAGCTTTTCAAGAGGGCAAATCTGATACAAGACCTTAAAATGCACTTTAGGTATTTAAGTATTAAATGGGCAGTGGAGGAAACTCCTGGTGATGCACCGGGGTGAGTGAAGACACATTTGCAAGTACGGGCAGCTAGGGTACACTCCCACCAGCACAGAGGTTGCTCTGCTTGCCAGCTTGTTTGCTTGTGACAACTGGCAATTCTTCTCAATCCTCCCCCGTTCCAGGTATGTCTTCTATATAAAGCTAGTTGCCTTAGAAATATAGCTGCATTTTCTTTGTTTTACATTCTGATTTTTCCCACCTCTTGCCAACCACATTTAGTTAAGTTATCCATAAATATCATCTCCAGAATATGTAGGGCTAACTCCACGTGGAGCCAGGAGAGTTTGTTCCTATCAGCCATTATTTCTACTGTAAGCTCCTGGAGAAAATTGTCTGAAAAAAGTACACTGAAATGGAGCTGTGGCTGCGGCTCTAGTTTGAAGATGTTCCCAGTCTTGGTGTAAGATGTTGACTCATGCATGTAAATTTGTGTGTGTATGTGGGTATGTGTGTGTGTATGATTAATTATATGGTTATATAATTAATCATATAATCATAATTATATAATCATAGCACAATGCTTAGGGACTCTGGTCCTCTAGTCAAAATCGCCTGGGATGTGATGCTGGTCTTTGCAGATCCATTTAACTTCTTTAAGCTTCAGTGTCCTCATCTAGAACTTAGGAATCAAAATGATATCTACTTCATAATATTGTGATGGTTAAATTAAATATTCAAGTAACATGGTTAGCACAGAACCTGGCCCATAGTAAGTTCTTAAAAAAGGATTGTTATTTTTTACAAATAATCCAAAGATATTTTCCATTTTATAGTTATTTTATTAGGTAGTCTTTATGCTGAACTTAATTTTATGTATTAGTATTTTTTAATTTTAAGAGAAGCATTGCTTTCATTATTTAATATAAACTTAGATTAATTAAAAATAAAACAAAAATGCTTGGCTGATTGATGGCATGGGGGAGGTAGAAGGGTGAAGCCTTATGAACCAGTAAATGGTTCTGGAAGCAATTCAGAAGCTGCTTAGTCTCAAACTGGAACACTCAGGAGGAAAGAGATTAGATCAAAAGTCCCAAACAGAGGTCAGCACAGGAGGAGAGTTTTTGGTGAGGTGTGAACGGCAGGAGAGAAAGAGAAAATTTCCAGATCCACAGATAGACAACAGATATAGTCATAAGACTTATTAAAATTACATTGTTCTCCTCTTGAATAGAAGAGAAATGTGATAACTTACACATTCACACAGCAAACACATAGCAAATGTTACTAAATGCTTAGCCAGTAAGTTCTGCAATTGACTCTGTTTCCAGTTTTGTGCTAAGTGTGAGAGATACAAGGGCAAGTTATAGTTCCTGCCCACAAGGAAGGCAGAGTGTGTAACTTTATTACAGGCTAATATAGTTCTAAGTAAATTCGCAATTTCGTCTGGGAGATGAAAGGAGGTATAGATATAATGATTTTGTTATAACAATAGGGATAAACAGTGAGAGTTGCTAAGATTATTTTTTAAATATAAAATGATTTTTGATTATTAGTTTCAAAGCACATTGTAGAGTTACAGTGATTTAAGCAGTTAGAGATGTGAAAACAAAGATCAGTGAAACAGAAGAAACAGCAGGCAGGATTGTCAGAAAGGCATGGCTTTGATGTCTGAAAAGGCCAGTGTTACAATGTTGTGTGTCTCAGCAAAAGGTTCTAAAGCAGTTACCTGGATGTAATTAAAAAATAAAAACTAAAACTTTTTCTTCTCATTTGAAAACACAGACATGGAAAAAAGAGAATATGTATTATGAAATCTCACTCTAATGTTAATCAGTGACTATTTTAAGAAGAATTTTAGAGAAAGCATTTGAGGACATAAAAATGCTTGCAAGTTTTTCTTCCTAGTACTTCTTTTTTGTTGTAGCAAAATAATCCATGGAATATTCTATATAAACTGTCACTCATCAACTTAAATAAGTTTCTTATAAGTTTAATCAGAAAATTTGTTTTGCTTTTGTAAGAAGGCATTATTTTGTCAACTTAAAATTAAATATCATAAGTAATGGGTTATTTTATGGTGAAACTATAGACACTGGCACATTGCAAAATGCATAATATATAAAGGAAAAGCTTATGGATAACCTAGGTAAGATTATGTAGCATGATGTATGGACCAATGGCTGCACTTTGAGGACCAGAGTCAAGGGGAGACCCTAGTTAGGAGGCTTAGCATTCGGCATATGTGCCACTGGACACAGGTGGCCTCTCCGCTCAGAGAGGTGCAGTCATTACGTTCTCATCCGGGCCTCTGAATAGCTTTGTTTATTTAGTTTTTCCACTTTAAAATAATTTTCATTCTTCAATTCCAGTTGACATACATTATAGCTTTTTTAAAACTTGCTCTTCTCTTCCTTTCTATTTGACAACATAATCCCTTATGCAGAAATCATGATGGGTAATTTATAAGTGGTCTATCTATTGACCAATATCTCACCTTTTCTTTGCAGAGCGTTAAAAAAATCTTTTTAATCTTTTCAACTCCTTAAAGCTAGACAAGTTGAAAATACAAAATGTGAGAAATATTAAGAGCTCGTTATACAGTGAGCACCAATTCTCTTGGGAAAATCAGTCCAGAATATCCTTGCATTTCCAAACAGAGAGCTTTTCACTTCTACTCTCATTAGTGGTAGAACCTAAGACAGCTGCTGGGCACTAACAAGGTAAGTTTTCCTTCAAGTTTTATGCAGGTCCCCAAGGAATAAGCTGTGGTCTTTGTTGTGACTAATCATGACTTTTTACCCTGACTCCACACCTGAGATCTGGGGACTGAGCAAGAGGGACTAGATTTCCATAAATGGGGTTGCTCGTCTAATCTGATGCCTGGTTCCAGACTCATGCATGTGCTTTTTGAGAGTCATCAAAAAAGTGGAACTTTAATTGGAAAGAAAGGGGACATGAAGTGGGTAGCAGAGGAGCAGCAGAATTTGTGCTGTGTAGCTTTGGACAATTCACAGAAAACAAAGCAAAGGACACCCGAGCCTTCACTTATTAATTATGAGAATGTGGAACAGAGCCCCGCCTTTGAGGGGGCATGGATTTACTCTCCTGATAACGCTGTGGTCACCACAGAGGGAATTAGAGCTTCGGCCAATGACCAGGATTGCTATTCAGTACCTTTCAATGACAGGAGGCCCTGCTTGGCAGGCCTTTCTCATTTCTGATGGCTAAGTGATTCTGGAGTTATCACAGAAAAACTTAGGAAGTAGAAGCCCCACATTCCTAAATTTCACCTGTTAACTGCAGCACGTTGGACCCCAGGATTGTCACCCATTTTCATCACCCAGAACTGGTGACATCTTAGAACCTGCCTCCTGATGTTCCTCAGATCAGGGTCCGGCAGAATCCTGAAGTGAGACTGTAAGATAAAAGGTACATTATATCAAGTACTTATATTTAAAGAACAAGGAGACCTGATTAATTATAAGAAACATCAATATCTCCCCACCAAAACTATCTGTTGAATGAATAGTTGTTACTAATTTGGAAATATGAATGAATAATTTGCAGCAAAAAAGTGGGAGAACAGGTGAAACTTAAAAAGGCAGATTATTACATCATAATTTGAGTATTTTCAAAGGTAATATTTAAATTTTTATGTTAAATTTAACATGCATTAATATTAATATTTTGTTATATAACAGCATTAATTTTAACACATAGATTTGTTTAGCCACCACCACAATCAGGATACAGAACTATCAGTCCCTCCTCATACTCCTTACTCCAATAAAAGCTGATCTATTCCCATCCCCATGGTTTTTCCTTTTTCTAGAATGTTATGTAAATAAATTCATTCAGTATGTTACCTTGGGAAACCAGCTTTTAAAACTCAGTATAAGACTGCTAGTCAAGATGGCGGTGTAGGCAGACACAGCTTGCCTCTTTGCATCATTACATCAAAATTACAACTAAAATATAGAACAAACATCATTTAGAACTTTCAGAAATTGAGTTGACTGGAAGTCTGACAACTACAGAATTAAAGAAGCCACATCCATTGGGACTGGGAGCAGTGGCACAGACGTGGAATATGCTGATCCCTCACACACAGGTGGTAGATAAAAGTTCAGGAGGGTTATCTCAGGAGTGGGAGTCCCAGCCCCATACCAGTTTCCCCAACCCAAGCTTCCAGTGCCAGGAAGATGAGTCCCCATAACTTCTGGCTGAAAAAAAACCAGTGGGGATTGAGTTGGTGGAAGAAACTGCTGGAGCCCCAAGCAGTTCCTCTTAATGAACCCACACATGGACTCACCAGTTACTCAGACTGACACCTACTGAGCTGCAACACAAGGGTAGTATAGGGAACCTGTTCATGTGGAATGGCAAATGTAGCCCAGCACTATTGGAAAGCCTATGGGTGTGTGGCAGCACATAGGATGCCAAACCCATGGATCGGCTGTCCTGTGGGAAACCAGGCCTGTATTATACCTAGGCTGCTTTGAGGCTTGCTCTTGCTAAAACTTCCTCACCCTAAGTTGAAGCAGCAAATGCTTAATGTATATCTTTAAAGTAACTTCCTGAAGTCTGTGCTAATTCTCCCAAAGACTGAAGTGTAACCAGACCAATCACTCTTATCATTCCTTTGCATTTGCAACATTTTTTCCTTGTTAATCTGTAGGAAGTAATCAGCAACATCCTTTCTTTGTTATCTGTAAAAAGTAATCACCTAAAGCAAACCTGAGCATGATGAATGAGAACCTTCTTTGATGAATGCTATTAGAAAACCAGTAAAAACCTGTCAACGCAAGGGTTGCGGTGCTCTCCCCTTGAGAGAGTGGCTGTGCTGTCCCCTTTTCTCCACAGGACTTCGGTAGTCTGTAAATTTGTCTTGTCTCACCCACAACACCGTGGATACTGTGGGCCTGAGCCCGCATGAGGGTAGCAGCTTGAAAGGTACAGGTGGCATACTGGGAGAAACTGAAGTGTCTGACATCAAGCAAGCAGAGGCCATTGTCCCTTTTTTAAACCCTCCAGCCACAGAGCTGTCAAGCTGGTGCCATATCTGAGACTCCATCAACCTGGCTAATTTGTTTGACCCACCTTGGAAATCTCCAGAGACTCTGCCCACCCAATTTATGGGCACAGCCAAGCTGCTTTTCCATAAAAATGGCTGGTCTTAGCTCATGCTTCACAAATTCCTAAATCCTATCAAACAAGCAACAACTTGTCTCAGTGAGCCCCAGGCATGGCACTGATTCACACCTTGGCTTCTCCTGGGAATCTCCAAGCCCACCACAAGTAGCAGCCATCTTAGATTGCTTTATAGCTCAGGAAGGGTAGCCCCAGGCAAAACACAGGAAGGGGGCTGACATTGCCTTGCATCACCCAGGAAACCTCAGGGCCAGTGCACCCATTGGAGAGCTACAGACCACGTTGGAGTACCACCACCCTGCCTCTGCACAGCTGATACTCCATGTAAGGCTAAGGTTGGTGGTAAGTAGTCACAGTAAATCTTTGTAACTGACTGGCCTGGGTAAATCCCTCCCATTGATCTGCCATCAGCAACCAAGGCTCAACTACAAGAGGAGGGTTTACTCAACCCAAACAAATACCCAGCTTGGGTGATAGGGGAGGCTGTGCCACAGAACTCTACAGAACACCTACTATGTTAGGCCACACTACAAAGACATGGAGTGAAAGCATCTCTACCTTGTTTCTACATAGAAACAAATACATGGAGAAATGAGGAGACAAAGGAACATGACTCAAATGAAGGAAGAGATAAAAACTCCAGAAAAAGAACTAAACAAAATGGAGATAAGCTTTCTATTAGATGCAGAGTTCAAAACACTGTCTATAAGAATGCTCAAGGAATTTAGTGAGGACCTCAGCAGCATAAAAATGATCCAGTCAGAAACAAAAGATACACTAATTGAAATAAAGAACAATTTACAGGCAATCAACAGCAGAGTTGATGAAGCTGACATTCAAATCAATGATTTGGAACATAAGGAAGCAAAAAACAACCAATCACAACATCAAGAAGAAAAGAGAAGACAAAAAAAAAATCAGAGGATAGTATAGGGAGTCTCTGGGACAACTTCAAGTGTTCCAACATTTGCATCATAGGGGTCCCAGAAAGAGAAGAGAAAGAGCAAGAAACTGGAAACCTATTTGAAAAAAAAAAATGATGGAAGAAAACTTCCCTAATTTGGTGAAGGAAATAGACATACAAGTCTAGGAATCACAGAGAGTCCCAAACAAGATGGATGCAAAGAGGCCCACTCCAAGACACATCATAATTAAAATGCCAAAGGTTAAAGATAAAGAGAGGATCTTAAAAGCAGCAAGAGAAAAGCAGTTAGTTACCTACAGGGGAGTTCTCATAAGACTGTCAGCTGATTTCTCAAAAGAAACTGTGCTGGCTAGAGGGGATTGGCAAGAAATTTTCAAAGTCATGAAAAGCAGGGACCTACAGCTAAGAGGGCTCTACCCAGCAAAGCTATCATTTAGAATCAAAAGGCAGATAGAGAGCTTCCCAGACAAGAGAAAAACTAAAGGAGTTCATCATCACCAAACCATTATTATATAAAATTTAAAAGGGACTAAGTTAAAAAAAATAAAAACCATGGACAATAAAGTGGCAAGAAATATAAATCTATCAACAATTGAATCCCAAAAACATACTCAGCAAGCAAGAAGAATAGAGACAGAATCATAGATACAGAGAGTGTTTTGTTGGTTGCCAGATGGTAAGGGGGTGTGGGTGGATGGATGACGAGGTGAGGGTATTAAGAAATACAAATAGGTAGTTACAGAATAGCCATGGGATTGTGGAGTGCAGTATAGGAAATGGAGTAGCTAAAGAACTTATATACATGACCCCTGCACATGAACAATGATGGGGGGATTGACTGGGAGTGGGGGATGCTGGATGGAGGGGGGCAAAGGGGGAAAATCAGGACAACTATAATAACATCATCAATATAGTATAATTTAAAAAATAAAACTCAGTATAAAGCTTTTGAGATTCATTCATGTTTTTGTGTATATCAATCGCTCATTCCTTTATACTGTTGACTACTATTCCATTACACGAATGAAATACATTTATGTATCCACTCACCTACTAAAAGACATATGGCTATTTCCATTTTAGGGGATTATGAATAGAGTTGCTATAAAAACATTCATGTGTGGGCTTTGCATGAATATAAGACTTTTAAAAACATTTTTATAGGTAAATACATAGGGATGAGATTGCTGAGTCATATGGTTAAGTGTACACTTACATATAAAGTACTGCTGGTTTCCCACAGTGGTTGCTTCTTTTTGCATACCCACTAGAAATTGATAAGATTTACAATAGTTTTATATTTTTTGCTAGTACATTGCCAGTTATTTTAAAATTTAGCTATTCTCAAGGGTGTGCAGTGGTATCTCATTATGTTTTTAAATTGCATTTCCCTCAAGGCTAATGATGTTGAGCATCTTTTCATGCTCTTATTTGCCACGTGTTATCATCTTTGATGAATCATCTGTTCAAATTTTTGGCCCATTTTTTTGAATTGGGCTATTTATTTTCTATTTTGATTAATTTTGGGGGGTCTTTTATATTCTGAGAGTTTGTGCTTTTTAGCAGATAGGTAATTTGCAAATGTTCTTCCCATCTGTAGCTTGTCTTTACATTCTGTTGACCATGTCTTTCACATAAAAAATTTTTGGATATGTTTTAAGTTCTTCATCTTTACTGCTTTATCCTCCACCCTACAACTGAGTGCAAATCTTAAAGGAGCACCCCAGAGACTCAGTATAAGTGACTAACTAGGAGAGCGAGCCACATGATACAAACTATACCTCCAGGAATATACACTCTTTATTCCTAATTGCAGAAGGAAGTAACCAGTGGCTGGAAGAGCAGTGCCCTTGGCAGTATCTTCGACTGGAAAATGCTTTTACAAGACAATTACCAACATTGTATAAGACTTAAAGAAAAAGTTTTAAGAGCACCTGCTTTATTCTTGCAATCTGCTCTCAGGAGTCTAACACATTAATCTTGAGATTGCTGTTATTTGCTGAGACTATTTTATAATTCACAATTAATGTTTGTCAGCATCCTTTTAGGTTGCTCTGGAGACTAAATGTAGGAGAAAGGGCATTTTGTCAGGTCTTCGCAGGCAAGGCTAAGTGGAAGAATTGAAGCAATTATCTGGATAATTCAATACAACTCTTCCTTTATTTAATTATTCAAATAAACCTTTATTTTTCTTTTTCCTGGCCATGGAGACTTCTTTGCCATCCGATTTACTTATGAAAAATGACAGGCTTTTTACAAATAGTAGAGGCTTAAAGCTACTTAATGGTTAACATCAGTAGACCTTTATAATAATTAGAAGAGTTTCTAAAACTCTGCTCTTAATAGCAGTTTTGAAGAAGACTGAGAAAGCATGTAATCTCATGTTTTCACATATTTAATTCTATCCCCTAAAGAAAACTACTACTTGCTTCTAATTTCCAGCTGCCAACATCTGCATTTAAACACTGGCAAAACAATCACCAGAGCAGCTGCTAGAAACATAGAGTTTACAACAAAATGTCGACTGTGTTTTTGAATGTTGAATAAAAAAACACTCATTTTCATTTCACAGTTATCACCTAACCTTTCTCTCAAATAATTAATCATCTTGTTGACTAGTTTCCCAAAGAGATCACATGCTATGAGCATTCACTACTATTACGTTTAGTTAAGAGATAACGGGAATACAAGAGACATTCAACTGCAAACACAAGATTGAATTACAAAGCCTGATATCTAGATGACCCCTACCACCCCCTCTAACTCTCAAGCTCTGGGAGTAAAATCAAAGAAAGGTTTTACCAGATTTGTACAAAAAGGAATTATCATCCTCACCCCCTGTGGCCTTCAATTCTATTTAGCAAAGTTTACAAATGCTTCTGTATTCTTTCCTATTCTAGGAATTGTTCAAAATGCATTAATACATTTGTTGAGAAATTTATTTGTCAAGACAGCAGTCTTTTCTAAAATGTTTCTGAATTCAGTATCATCTGATCATGTAGGTTAAAACAAGTGTATCATTTTTTTTTTCTAAAAAAACCCCTCAGATTAAGCAAAATAGCAATATTTTTCTGACTTGATTTGCGAGATGCAAGGAAATGAAAAGGTCTCTGGGATTCTTACAGTAGGAGATTTGCTAATTTAAGAATTCTCTCTGTATAGTAAAATGGGACTATGTATTTTATTTCTTAATCCATTACTTTTCTAAATTCATCAAACTGCCATTTTCCACAACAGAAAATAATTATAATGGAAATAATCATCTAATTCTGTTTGTCTCCTTTAAAGGTAATTATGCCTTATTTAGGAATTCTCTGAATACATTTTCTTCAGTACTATTTGAAATGTAAGCAGACTGAGTTACATAGAGTCAAAGAGAGATGGCAATTGGAAATATAAAATTATAAATTGTTCAAAGATGAAGCTCAATCCCCTTCCCACCAAAAAAACCCCATACCTACATATGCATAATTGGTCTGAGTTATCAGTTTGTTACAAAGCAGTTTCCTGAGCTTACTTACATGTAAAAATAAAATTTAACAAGTAAGTTCTATTGGTTTGATATTTTTAAACTTTAAAATAATTGTGACAATGAACTGTAATATATTGAAACTACATGTTTTGTCCATTTAAAATTTCTAAATTTAATATAGAATTATTTTAAAACATAGAATTAGATATATTATTATCATTACTAAGAGCAAGTATAGTTCATAAAGGCCATCTTTTTTCTTCCTTAATGAACCTTATTGGCGTGACATTAAGCATTTTTGTGACTCTAATTGGTTTTTTAAAATAAAACATCTGACCTGAAACCATAAAACTCCTAGAAGAAAACATAGGCAGTAAACTCCTTGACTTTGCTTTTAGTGATATCTTTTTGGATATGCCTTCTTCAGGAAGAGAACAAAAGAAAAAAATAAACAAATAGGACTACATCAAACTAAAAAGTTTTGCAGAGTGAAGGAAACCATCAACAAGACAAAGCAGACAACCTCCTGCATGGGAGAAGATATTCACAAATGATAAACCTCATAAGGGGTTAATATCCAAAATACATAAGGAACTCATATGACTTCACACCAAAAAAAATCAAATTAAAAAATTGGCAGAGGATTTGAATAAACATTTTTTCAAAGAGGACATACAGATGACCAATAGACTAATGAAAAGATGCTCAACATCACTAATAATTAGGAAAATGCATATTAAAACTAAAATAAGATTGCTCTATCCAGCAAAGCTGTCATTTAGAATGGAAGGGAAGATAAAGTGCTGCTCAGATAAGGTCAAGTTAAAGGAGTTCATCATCACCAAGCCCTTATTATATGAAATGTTAAAGGGACTTATCTAAGAAAAAGAAGATAAAAAATATGAACAGTTAAAAGACAGCAAACTCACAGATATTAACAACCAGACCTAAAACAAAAGCCAACTAAGCAAACCACTACAACAGGAGCAGAAACACAGAAATGGAGATCACATGGAGGGTCAGCAACAGGGGAGTGGGAGGAGGAGAGAGGGAGAAAAAGTACAGAGAGTAAGTAGCATAGACAGTGGGTAGAAAATAGCAGGGAGAGGGCAAGAATAGTGTGGGAAATGTAGAAGCTAAAGAACTTATGACACATGGGCATGAACTAAAGGGGGGAATGTGGGTGGGAGGGGGTGTGCAGGGTGGAGGGGAATGAAGGGGGGGAAATGGGAAAACTGTAATAGCATAACCAATAAAATATAATTAAAAAATAAAATGAGATATCATTTCACATCATCAGGATGGATATCGTAAAAAAAAGAAATCAACAAATAACAAATGCTGGTGAGGATGTGGAGAACAGGGAATGCAATGTAAATTGGTGCAGCCACTATGAAATATATTATAAAGATTACTCAAAAATAAATAAATACATATATACACACATACCTACATACAGCTACCATACAACCCAGCAATTCTACTTCTGGGTATTTATGTAAAGAAAACAAAAACAGTAATTGAAACACATATATTCACTCCTATGTTCATTGCAGTATTAATTACAACAGCCAAGATATGAAAGCAACCTAGATGTTCACCAATAGATGAATGGATAAATAAGATATGGCATATATATATATATACACACACACACACACACACCTATGGCATATATACATATATAGTGTGTGTCATTTGCAACATGGATGGATCTAGAGAGTATATAGTAAGTGAAATAAGTCAGACAGAGAAAAGCAAGAACCATATGGTTTCACTTATATGTGGAACCTTTAAAAAAAAGAATTAACCAAACAAAACAGAAATACACCCATAGATATAGAGGACAAGCTGATGGTTGCTAAAAGGGTGGGACAATGGCGGGATGGGAAAAATAATTAGTTAAATAAGACAGGGCATGGAAAATTCGTGGTCTCAACAAATTCTGGTCCTGCAGTGACTAAGAAAAACCCCCAGGCTCAGCTCTCTTGGGTGGGGCCCAGGGAGGCAGTGTCTGGAGAAAGCACCCTGAGCAAAAAGCAGACCAGGCCAGCTCCTCCCCACAAGAAATAAATAACTAAATAAGTAAGTAAATAAATATTATGCTGATTTTTCAATTAGATCTTAATGTGTCAATTAGAAAGAAATCAAATAATTGAAAGTTTAAGTATATTATCTGAAATGAACATAACCTTTAATAAGAAAGTATTCTTTGTATACACTTCACACCTACCCATCTGCATGCTAACATGAAGAGCTTGTTAAACACTTGTTCAAAATAGAATGAATGTATAGATTTCATTTGGCTCACGTATCCCAATTGAGCTTCCCCTGTAATTTTCCAATAAGATAACCATAAACATATACAAAAACTAAAAAGTACAAATAATATTTAAAATGTAGGCACATTATGGTAGTAGAAGTGGTTGACTATGAAAAAAATATACAGGGGAAATTTTAGGGTAAAGAAAATGTTCTGTATAGTCCTGGGTGATGGTTATATCTCAATTTGTCAAAATTCATGAAATTGTATATAACAGAGAATGAAATTCAATATATACAAAATAAAAACAAATAAAAACCTAAACAATGTATGCAAACTGAAGAAAAAACAATAAACATTGTAGTCTAGTTGGAAAGTTTGTTTCTCATGGCAGTATGGATTAAAAATTCTGAAACTGTTTTACATGTATACTAGGTTTGGACAAATAAGTAAATGGATGTTAGTGGGGAAGAACCAAGTTTCTCACTGTTAGAGAGGGATGTTACAGATAAACAAGAGAGTTAGAATAAATCCTGCACTGCTTGTTTAGCATTGGAGAGATTGTTATAAACTAAGGTTTAGCTTAATATAGATACAACTAAATAAATATAGCAATTAGTAAAGATACTTAGGTTAGTATAAGTACATGTATATCTAGAGCCATTCTCTGAGAGGGCCTGGTAACAGTGACACCCTAGTAACAACAAGCATACCCTATACTCAGATCTTGGTTTCTAAATACTGTTCTCCAATAAAAGCAACAGGGCTCCTTGGAGACTTGACTGATTCTGGAACAGGACAGGGAAAACACAAGATGAACCTTGAATATTTTTGAGTACCACAAAGCGAAAAAAGTGCTCAGAAAGGAAAAGGAAGGGGGCATCTCAAAGAGATACAGGAACCAACTGGAAAAAGCCTCCAATGGCCAGAGCTTAAAAAATTTGAGCAACAAAATGATAGAGTATTACATTGTAATCCAGAGTATATACAAGAGTTCATACTGACAAAAATAAGTGATTGGATAAAAAAATAAATAGGGAAAAGGGAGAGATATTTCTTACAGAAGATTTACAAGTAATATATATGTATATTTTTCACTATAAGAGGTGAACTTTAATTCCCTCTACTTGACAGAATGCTATAGACTTTGTGACTCATTTCCAAACAATAGTGTAGGAAATGGGAACAATGAGAGGTTGTGGATAAACCTGGCAAGTCCCATGATGAAAATCAATATCACAGTGATGTTATGTGGAAATCGTACATCCCCTGATGTAATGTGATGCACCTCTATTGCATTCTTTCAAAAAATCTGTAACTGCAATGTGATGGTTAGTTTGTTTCTATCAACTTGGCTAAAGTAAAATGTTGGGTTATCCAATCAAACACTAATCTATGTGTTGTTGTGAACAAATTTGTAAATGTGATTAACCTCTACAATCAATTGAACTTAAGCAAATGAGACTATTATCAATAGTCTAGGTGGGACTCATCTGACTCAATCAGTTGACAGGTATTAAGAGGAGTGGTGTTTCCCAGGAATATAGGGTCAGCATTTACTTGGGAGTTTCCAGCCTACTTTTCCTGATTGCCTGCCCAACAGACAGTGAACTTGCCTAGCTAGACCCAACAATCACTAAGCCAATTCTTGGTTATCTATCTATCTATCTATCTATCTATCTATCTATCCATTTATCTATCATCCATCCATCCATCCATCCATCCATCCATCCATCCATCCTAGTTCTGTTTCTCTTGTGAATATAAAGCCAAATTAAGGGATATTTTACAGGATACCTGGTCAGTTCTTCTCAAGGCTTACAAAATGCATAAAATCAAGGGAAGACAGAAACTGTCAAAGCTCAGAGGAGAGACCAAGGAAATGTGACTTTCAAATGCAATGTGGTATCTGGATTGGATCGTAGAACAGAAACAGCACTTTAATGAAAAACAAAAGATGAAATACAAATAAAGTTTGTGGCTTAGTAATATACTAATGTTTATTTCACATATTATGATAACATAGATGATAGAAATGGATGAAAGTGGTAGAGGGATCAATGGGAACTCTCTGTACTGTCTTTGAAAAGTTTTCTTAGAAATTTAAAATTTTTCCAAAGGAAAAGTTTTCTTATATTTAAAAAAAAAAAAACAGAGAAAAAAGTTCCAACCACTTCACAGAGATTGACAATAGTTATTAGGTAAATGGAAATGGATTTGGTGCTATTTGGGGGGAGACAGCATTCAAAAGGGGATCAGAAAAATTTATGCTCTTCCAGAAAATATTCAATAAAATTATGTCCCCACCTGGTCACAGAACAACAAAAACCCCCTTTGAACTGCATAGATTAAAATACTTTAAGTATCTATGCAGACAAATATAATCTACCTTCAAAAAAAGAGAATTCAGTTTGGCCTCAGATTATCTGATACAAAATGAAGGCTAAAATAATACTGAGGGGTTAAGAATATTTTATCTAATCAACCTGTTGTCATTTAGGTAACAGAAAGATAACCTCATGTTTTATTAGGGCTAAGAAAATATGTTATTCATCCACACCCATAAAAAGTTATTTAGTGATATACTTCAGTATAATGAAAGATGAAGCATGAAAGTGCTAAAAAAGGATGGTTCTACTAAAACCAGGGAAAAATTTAAAAATATTTGTTATAGAAATGATTCAAATTTCAAAAATTATTCTTGAAAGAAAAGACACAATCATGTGAAATTAATAATCCAATAGTAATTTCATGTAATAACAATCTAAATCTAAGACAGATTAAATTAACAAAATCTGAGAAATGGGAGCTGGGAGAATGTAATGGAGTGCAAATGTGAAAAACTATATAGCTTATGTAGATGAAACATAAAGTAAAATTTCCCACTTGGAACTGGCATTTGAATGCATTAGGAGTAGAGCATAGAGGGGAGTGGATAGATGTTCAAGATGAGTTTGTGGGGCAAGCAGAGACCATCCCATACAGGAACGTGTAGGTCACATCAATGTGCTTGAACTCTAACAATGTCATTTTTGTCCATAATAACTTGGAGTTAGGATAGAGGCAGAGTGACTAGTTAGAAGAACATCAAAGCAGTCCAGTTGAGAAATGATGGTTGCCTGGGCTAGGATGTTGACAATGGTGATGAAAAGAGGGGAAGACTGAAGTGGGTATGCTTACCAGGGAATTGGATGGAGTGTGGAGGTTGTTGGAGGAATTGGGGTTTCTGATTTGTTATCAGTGGATAACTCGGCTGGTTACTGAATCTGAGGGTTGGTAAAGAATGTAAAATAAAATGTTAGCTGGAGATGCAGATAGGGCATCACCCATAAATACATTAATTTGTTCTATAAACATTGAAAGAATACTTCTGTTTGTTAGATACCCTGCTAGACTCTGGGAATATTACAATGAGTAAGAGAGACACAATCCGTGTCCTCTCAGAATTTATAGTTCAGCTCACTGCTTAGTTGCACTGACTGCTTTTCTCAGAATTGACTGGAGTGCTTGTTAAAATATTAAATTTGGCCTAATCTTATATTTACTAAATGAGATTTTCCAGTTTATTTGTACCTACACTGATATTTGAACTCCACTGGTTAAAATAACTGAAACCATTTCACTGTTGGGATCACCCATGGGAAGCGAACAGAGTGAAAAGAGATGAGGGTTGAACACTGTCATTGGACAGAAGTCCAGGGAAAGCAATTCATAAAGAGACAGAACACGTGTGGCCAGAAATGTAAAAGAAAACAGAATTGTGTTGTGTTAGAAACCCAAAGAAGAGACTCTTTAGATAAGAACTAAAAGCCACTCACTGGGTTTCGTGACTGGTGAGAGCAAGTTGAACAATTATATAATGGAGGGTGAGGAAGGGAGCATGTCAAGAGCCAGCAAAGTATTCACGAAATCTGTGCAGAAGAGGGAAAAGGAGAGAGAAATGAGTAATTAGAATCTGAAGGAGGATTAAAAAAAAAAAAAAAAAAGAAAACTGAATATCACATGCTGTTAGGAAGGAGAAACGGAAGATGAAAGAATCAAGAGTTTTTCTTTTCCAATTGCTGAGAAACTGTTGTGGGATAAAAACCAAAACATGGGCTCTACATATAAGATTTAATGAGAAAAATCTAATAAAATAGATAGGAAGAAAAGAAGGACGAATGTGGTATACAGGTCATTCTGTTTAGGCGAGAAGGCTTGAAGGGTATAGGCATGTGTCGCTTTGTTCATCTCTTTATGAAGAGCACCTTTTATTGTAAATCCTTAATCAATACGTACTAAATGCATGAATGATTAAGGAAGAGGAAAGTGTCGGCAGCTCATCTTCAATTTCTCTGTAAAATGTTAGTTAATATCTATGATAAGTAAAGGGGAAGGCAGGTGGTAAGGTCAGAGAAGCATTGAAAAAGTCTCAGCAGGGAAAAGGAGAGAGAAACCCCAGGATTACGGGGAGTCATTATTGAAAGGTAGATGAAGGTAGAGACCATGGAATCACAGTAGATAGAATCTTTTGAGCGCAGTTGATTTTCTACATCAGCTCCCACAGGGAGATGAAGACAACACTTAGATTGGTCCATTCCTTTCAAGGACAACCTGATAGCCAGGACAGTTCTTTATTATCCTCTGTTGCCTCAGGGATTTCTCTGTTAAACTGAGGATGTGTCCTCATCCTGCAGCACCATCTCAACTGTAGATTTAATATTCCACCTGTGACACACCTCACCAAGGCGAGTTCCACCTCAGGGTAGTCACCGGCTTATTTCATTCCACCTTTCCTCTTGGCAGAGACTCTGCACTGGGCAATGGAAACATTGTTCTGGTGTCCGTTTCTCTTGAGGACCCATTCATCCCATAATATCTTCCCTTCTGAACACCTTCTACTACAACCCAAGTGTCTTCCCAATTTCCCTCTAGGCCATCGATTGACTATCAACGCAAATACATTTTGGATTAGCAAAACTCTCATGTGCTTTTCTTTCCTGTCTATTAGTGAAAACTGCTTAGCCCTGTTTGCATTCTGTGTCCACCATTCACCTGGAAACATGCATCAGATCCACAAGGCCAAACTTCAGCTAGCTTACATGTCGCCTCTGCTCAAATTAGAGAAAGACACCCTTTCCTTGCATGCCAGTTAGGAAAAAGTTACCGCTGTGGGCCAGTGCAGTGCCAAAAAAAGTTTAGGAGAGCAGATGGTGAATTTGTGTTGAGAAAGGGGTGCCCCATCTCTTGGGAAGGGGCAGCTCCAAGCCAGGGCACCCACACCCACTGGAGCACAGGTTGGATGCAGGTCTCCAGTGGCTGCTTTGTCAGGAGACTTCGTGCAGAGTGGAGGCCCTAACTGTTCATAAACTGATTTGTATAAAATTTTATACACATTGAATTTAAAGAGGTAATGACTACAGTGCACCTACAGAAAAGGTAATTTTAGTAAACTGATTTCATATTTTTATCTAAATACTAAGGTGAGGGCTATTTTCCTTTCCATAGTGTATCCTTTATTTAAAAAAAAAAAAAACAGACAATGACGATATGGCAGTTTTGCAGTGTTAGTGTCCTGTATTACTTCCATTTTACCTTGTTTAAGTTATCAAACTGAATCTTTTTTCTTTATAAACGTGAGAAGGAAGAGAAAAGCCAAAATATCACAGAACTAAAAGAGCCCATTGCTCTGAATAATAAAACTGCCAGAGAAGGTAAATCATGCATCAGGGCATGAATTTATTTAAAGAAGATAAAAGGCTTTGTTTCCTCAAACTCTCTGATACAGATGCTCAATCAAACCCCAAATCTGAAGTAGCAGATATTAGATGTCAGATGCCTGGGCCACTCATTCATCTCCCCCTTTCCCTGCTATAACTCCGCTCAGAACGAGGGGAAAAGCGTCAGCTGTAATTAAGATGCAAGGACCAAGCCTCAGTCCTCTGGGCGCTGACAGCAGCGGCTGAAGTCGTGCTCCCTGAAGTGTTCCAGCACGGCTGGGGGGACTTGACGATGGCGAGCAGCCTTAAAGGGGAGGGACAGCAAATAAATAAGGTGAGATATAATATGATTTTCTTCAATCTCTGTTTTTTCTCTTCAGATGTAGACCCAAAGCCTTGAGGAGAATATTTTGAAAACATGAAAAATGACTCTAATTTTCTTCAACTTTGCTATTTGTGAAATTTGTCTCCCTACAGACGCAACAAACATTGTAATTAACCTTTTGTTCCAATGTTTTAGTTGATTCCAAGTTAATTAAGTGAAATTCTTTAAGGCCTCAACATGATGGGTTTCTTTTGGGATTGTTCTAAAAGCTAAATATTTATACCTCCCAAACTGTGTGACTCCCATATTTATATCATGGCCCCCTCTAAATGGGGAGAAACAATTTAGACCCCAAAAAGGCATTCTTTCCGCAGTACAAAACCAATTCAATTTCAACCATCTGAAAAATTAGTCAATTAAAGTCTATTTGCTGAACATGAGTGATTGCCCGTCCTGGAACAGCTCCCCTTCTCTGTGGCCTTTTCTGCAGGGGAGCTGATAAGGAACTGGCTGGGCTGATGTGCGTGGGCACACGTGCACACACTGAAGTCATGCTCCTGGTGGGAATGCCTCTGCACTCAGAAATTTTGCCTTGATGTTGGATAATCCTTGGGTGTTTCCATTTTTTTTAAAATAACAATGTTTATGCATTCTTTATATATTTGGTTAAGTCACACTAAATTTCAAATTTCCAAAGTGATTTATTTACAAAATACATTTTTAAAGCTGGAATTGGGTGAGGACTTAAGTCAATGTAATCTTTAATAGAAATTTAATTAATGCCTGTGGATTCTGGAATGAGTCAGACACAATCTTGGTCTCAAGCAATGCACAGTCTAGTTGGAGGACTAAGCAAAGGACACAAAAATTATAATATAAAGCAGGCGAGATGAGTCATTCATTCAGGAGTACAAAGTGAAATGAGTTCAAAGGAAGAAGTGGGGACATCCTTCTGGAATTGCAAAAAAAAATTCTGTGAAACTTTGAAATTTAAGATTGGCTTGAAAGGTGATATGATTTTGACAGGTGAAAATATGTCATATGTAAAGAATAACATAAATAAAGGCAAAGAGAGGAAAGGACTGCATAGCGAGTACTTTATTTTGGCTAGAGAATAGGGTGCATACAAAGCACATTGGGAATGAAGACCAGAATTCACTCTCACCTGGGAGCAGTGAGACTCAATTGGGTAAAGAAAGAAATGAGAGGAGGCGGGGCAGGTGTAGATGGTTCACAAGTAGACTAGAACAGCAATCCAAGATACATAAAGAGGAACTTAGTTATGGTGGTAACATCAGGAAAAGCGTAGAAAGGACTTGTGAAAACTTTTAAAGAACCACTTGCTGAAAACTGGGACATGCTAGATGTGGTAAAAAGAACCAATGACTGAGATTCAGACTTCGCTACCAAGGAATGTTGCCAAACAACAGAGTCAAGAGGAGGAATTGGCTGTGGAGGAAACAAACTCATTTTGTTTTGAGATTTGGTTCACTTGAGTACTTGCTGGCAGGGCCAGTGGGAGAAGGGCTCTTTCTACCAGACACATGTATGTATCATTGCTGCTATGGTTATAAATTTGGGCATCGATGCTTAATGATGGAAGTTTGTTATAGATGTGAAAATATAGAACTTTACTAAAGGTGAGACGAAGGCAAGGGAGAAAATGAAGTCAATGAGATATCAGATAGTTGAATGTTAAACAGTTCAGAAAAGTTGGAGAGCAAGACACTCTTTTTGGTATTTAGGGGATCATTGGTAACACTGAAGAGAACTTTAGGTAGAGACCTGGGGGTTGGGTCCGGAGAGAAGTCCCATGTGAGAAAGGGTAATATGAGAGAGAGAGAGAGAGAGAGAGAGAGAGAGAGAGAGAGAGAGAGAGAGTGAGAGAGAGAGAGATCTCTACATGGCATAGAGCTTCTTTCGTGACTTGCGCCACGGTGTGCTGCTAAGATGTCCCAAATGGCGTTAGGGTGACCAGCCGGCCCAGTTTGCTTAGGTGGTCTTATTATAGCTCTGAAAGTCTGCGTCCCAAGAAATTCCTCATCTCTGGAGAAACAGGGATGGTTGATCACCCTACAACTCCTACTGCAACATCTGGTGCTTAGTAGGTTTTCTGTAAATATGTATTAAGTGAATGAAAATAAATGTTTATGGTAGCTCAACAGCTCTGAGACTTGGTTCCTTAATTTTGTAAAATGAGGTTGATAATATCTGTAGTAGCAAGCACATGAAGTTTTATTGACAACCAAATGAAATAATGTATATGAGGGCATTTGCAAAAATAAACATTATGTAAGTAATGTCTACAAATGTAGAATAATTTATATTAATTTTTACATCTTTGGCTTATTTTAAAAAGCATACTATTATTTGTTGAAATTTTCACTACTGTCTTTTTTTTTTTCCAGCTAACCACTCATTGCCAGTGATCTGATATTGGCACTGAAATTAGTAATTAATTTTGTTTATATGGCACCCAACACCCAAGAGCCTCTAGGCATCTAGCCAAATACTTTTTAAAACACAGTCATTAAGTAGAGGAAAAGAATCAAGCAAATTCCTAAGCCAGTAAGTGAAAAAAAGAGCAACTGGCAAATGGGGGGGAAAAAGCAGGGGGAGGGGAGTAATTAAAAACAAGTATCAGTTGAGAAAATTGCATCCACTATCTAGGGACAAAAATTGCTTTCCAAACACAACAGAAATTTGGTTGTTTGAGTTGAGCTACCCATTCTCCTGCCCTCTGACTATGAGTCCCCAAATCATGGATTTTTAATAAAAATGTATACCTTTTTATTTATTAAATATACAATTAGGCTCTTTTCATTTATCATCAAATTCTCTTGTTAGAGCTAAAAGAGATCTTGGAGTTTATTTTATTCCACCTTATGTTTCATATGTGATTTTTGATAAAGAACTCTGAATAATTTAATATTAGCACACAGAAAACAAAGTTTTATGAGGGGGAAAGTGAAGGGAGCACTCCCCTGCTATTTAGGTACTGGTTTCCAAGCATAGACCAGGGATGGATCAAGGTCTTCAGCCAGACTCTTGAAACCCTCCATCCACAAACCTGTCCTCCCCTCCCTACTGGACATAACCACAGTCTCATGGTCCTGGGGTATTTTGACTCAATTTTGTTTCCTAAGGATTGTACTGGGAAGAAGACTTTTATCATCTTCTTTACTTTCCTTGTCTTTCCTCAGATCTCATTGTTTTTTATTTTCCTATTAATAGCTTTATATATTTTTAGGAATGGATGATGTGATATGATTCAGAGGAATATTAGTCAAGGACTTATTTTTTTCCTATGAGAAATCTGGCCTACTTTAATTTTCTCATGTTATCCTGCTCATGCTGCCTTTGGAGATTCCCCTGGGAGACACCCTATGTTTGAACTGTCCTCTACCTTTCAAGTTCTATTTCCTCAGCAACGAAAGAGTTTCTGAAATTAGGCATTCTCCACAAATAAATTATGTATAATTTGCAGAATGATTATTCATTTTAAAACTCAAAATTCTAACACTGCTGTGCTATGCTAACAGATTTTAATAAATTGTATGCACAAATTTGACCTGGATAAGCAAATTATGCAATGTTTATTCTATGCAAACCCTGTTATATAATGTCTGATTATCTAATTGTACTGAATAAATTATAACTCCAATATATTAATATATGATCTAATCAGCAAGGGCATATTGTTTGCTATAGTATTTATTTCATGCATATGTAACTTGTCATATAACTACCTTGTGTTAAATTGTAACCTAAAGATACTTCTCACTTTCTCTAGTAAATTCTGAGATCTTTAATTTATAGAGGTGTATGTTTCTGAGAACACCTTAAAATGTTACTGCTCCCAAAGCACTCCCATTCAAACAAGATGGAAAACATGAGGGTAACTATATGGGATTGTACATCAAGCTTGGAAAATGAAGCACTGGTATTTTTGACTGAGAGGGAAGGAGCTGGAGTACCAGGAGCTCTGATATGGCATCATAAGATATAAATTCACCTTTGAATCCAAATCTTATTCACAATTTGATTTAAGTAGGGATTAAGTCTTCAAAGCCCAAGTTTTCTTATCCATATAATAGAAAAAATATTTTATAGATAGAGCAGGTAAAAAACATACTGTAAATAAATTATGAAGCAATGTATAAATGCCATGTTACTTAGCTTCTTTTTGTACTTCCTATAATGCTTTTTTAGATGCTTGTTAAATGCTTTCAATAAATGCTGACATGGAGTTTGTACAATAGGTCAAATATAATTATTTATTGTAATTAGTCTCTTTTGGGGAGCTGCATATATTTCCATCAAATTTTATTTCTTCAAAGAGTACTGGAAGTTCAATTATTTGGAAAATCTTTTCCTTTGGATATATGGGATCAAATATTTTAAATACATTTCACAAGATAGGCATGGAACTACCTTGTAATTTTGTCCATAGATTTATGAAACAGAATTGCATTTCATTCTGAAAACCAGTACAGCTTAGTAACATGTGTTTTTCTTTCCTTACACAGGAAAAAATTTGGTCAAAATCCAGCTGCATTGTTCATATGATATTCTCCCAGCCAATATTTCCTCCATAGTATTTGAATCTTTTCCTCTTTCAAGTAAACAAAACCAAATAAGCACACAGTTATTTATAAACATTTTTCCTGTAAAATTTACAATTTATTTTGCTTTTTAAAATTTCTTTGGCAAAATATTGACTGTGAGGACACTGTCTGGATGCATCTGAGAAAAATTTCCATTTTTAAGTTTCCTAGAAAAATTAGTTCTGTTTTTCTGGAATCATCTTAAGGGATTTATTACAGTAATTTTTTATGTAGAGTTAAAATAGACACTTGATTTCACACTTGATAAAATATAGTATCAAAATAGATTTAGACATTTTCCTCAATATAAATAAGCCCTCCCCAAGCCTCTAATTTTTTGCTATTTTCTTCTTTCACCTCTCCCTCCATGAAGTTAGTAATCTTTACACATAAATTCATTATGTATAAGCAAATTCTATTTTAATTCCAGTCCCTGCACCAAAACTCCTTTAAAACATAATTGCCCTAGGACGTTTGGATTTTACTCTCATATCAAAGACTTTTTCTAAACCTATATCAATAATCATGCTGAGTGAACTGCATTGTAGTCAGTTCATTGCCTACAGAAAAAGGATTTAGTTGATAATTGTCTGGCTTTGACTTCCTGACTGGAGGTAATCCGAACTAGTCCCACGCCAGATCCTCGACTGCACATCATGGGCAGCATTCCTGCATCTGATCACAATCTTCTGTCCTCTTCCTCCTCCTGCTCTTCCTCCTTCTGCATTTTCTTGGAATTGTTATTGAATGTAGTGGCAGATGGCATGTCTCTCAGTGAAATCAAAGGCATATGGCAAGCTGTTTTCAATAGTACTATGCCACCTAAGTTGCACTATTTATATTTCAAAAAAAAATGATTTAGGTTGTGATACCAAGCTTTAAATGTAGTCATAATGAGTACTTAATTATCAAATACCAAGCATTTTGAAAGTTTCTAAAAGATTGTATAGAAGCCTGTTTTCAGGGTAATGAGCAGTCAAGTTTAGAAAGACAGAAATTTCCTCTTAGGTGGATCTGACAATTCTAAGGGATCAAAAAAAGGAAGGCTTATTTTTGAAATAGTCATCTTAATATGTTTTATAGCTTGAGGGAGAATAGGAAATTTTCAAAACCGTGTTTTCTATTTAAGAAAAATATACATTCACTTTAAATGAAAAACCTTTTGCCATTTCCCTTGTCTTCCTGTTTATTCATTAAATTATACATATACGGATCAGAAGCTGGGGTTAAAAATTTCTTAAGTTATTTATGTGTACACTTCATTAATTCCATATAAATAATTCATTTCAGGGTATTAGTGATTAAAACTAGAACAACAATCAATATTCTAAGGAGAGAACTTCTACTCAGTATTTTTTTTTCTTGTAACACATTAAACCTCTGTCTCCCCAGAAGACTAGAATCATACTAAATGTTAACTCACACTGTCATATCTCTCTGGAGTCCGCATTTTTGCATGCAGAAAATCAGCACCATGAAACAGGGACAGCTGCTGTGATAGCAACCCTGTAATTGTCCTGGGCTGAACTCCCAGAAGAGGAAAGGAGACTGGGGTCGAGAAAGGGAACGAGGCCAAAGCTCAGAGAGACTCCACTTTCCTCAGCACCTCAACACTTAAAATCTGGGCAGTGCGTATGTTCAGATTCAGAGTTGATATTTTCTCTTCTGCAAAGTAAAAGAGTATTACAATTTTCTTCCACCTGCAGGTATGTTTCGTTTTTCATTACTTGCTAACAAGTCTTAGGAGTTTTATAGAGCAGATCTCTGAAGTCAAGCTATTACATCACAATCAGTTCCCACAAGACAGAATGATAATCACCTCTTTTCCTCTACTTCCCATTTGACAAAGCCACCTGAAATGACTGCTATTGTAAAATTTTCTGTTAGATCTCTACCCCTTTGTGAAGTGCTATGCATCAATTTCCAGTAAGGTTCGTTATGTTTATCTTCATGCATCAGAACTGTGATACTAAAACTCAGAAAAAGGCAACTTAATTGGAATTATATGTAAAGTGTGTACTGCAATATTGGTGTACTGCAATATTGTTTATCTGTATCTCCTCCCATTTGCTGTTTATTGTACTGTTGAGATGGACTAAGGGGTTTGCAGAAACACCTTCATTTAGAATGAAATCCTTGTTTCTCTGAAATTTCTTGACTTCTAGAAAAGACCCAGGAGTCAACTTATACAGCACAATGTCTCTGATGTCTATTGTGTCTCCTGCCCAAATTTTGGCAGGTAGAGATTAGTGTCTTCCTTTTTATCAACTAAAATTACTCACATTGACATTGACATTCTGTATTGTTATGATAAACCCTAATGTACATAGTTGGAGCATGTAGTTGTACATTTTAATAACTAAATTAAAAAAATGGCTATTTGCAACCTGTTAATATCATTATAACATCATAGTTAAAAATACATAATCTGGAACTAATTGCCTGGGCTAAATCATGAGTCATTTATTCACCAGCTTTGAGACTTTGGGCAAATTACTTGACCTCTTCCTACCTCAGTTTCACCACTGGTATGGTGGAAATAATAACAGTACCCTCCTCACAGAGTTATTAGAAATATTAAAGGAATTAATGCATATAGAGCATTTAGAATAGTGCCTAACACTAGTAAACAATAAATAACAGTTAGTTGTTTATTCTTTAAAGACAGAACAGACCCCGGCTGGTGTGTGCCGGCTTGGGAACCAAAAGGTTGCTGGTTCCATTCCCAGTTAGGGCACATGCCTGAGTTGTGGGCCAGGTCCCCAGTTGGGAGCGTGTGAGAGGCAACTGATCGATGTAGTTTCTCTCCCTCTCTTTCTCCCTCCCTTCCTCTCTCTAAAAATAAATAAAGTCTAAAAAATACAGAAGAGAAGGTAGAAAAATGTGATTTAATGGTTATGGAACATTATTGTATTTTAAGTGTTTTGTTGTCCTTTTAATTAATATGCAGGGACAAAAAAAACCATTCAGCTTTACTTTCCTATCTGTGCAGCAGGGATGATAACAGTTACTTTACAGGTATTATTGCGGATATCATATATATATATCTAAACATATATAAAACAACTCAACTAGACCCTGGCACAGAATAGGCACTCAATAAAAGTGTTAATAATTGTTGTTACTTATACTTGCTAAGCTCAGTTCTATCTAATGCACTGATTTCAGAAGTAAAATATGTCTGAAACATCCTTTCTGTATTTCTATTGAAAACAAACTTATGGGGAATATATTTAGAAAAACTCAGAAATATGGCACAACTGATTAAGCTAATGTTGCACCTCCTTATCAATCTGTCCTGGCTAAGCTTGAGGAAGCTCAGGCCAAATTCCTTAGCTCAAAATTCAGACTGGTGCCAAGGGAGCCATCATCCCTGATGTGGGCTAAGAGCGGTTAATGCTGATTCGCATATGGTTTTCTTTTTACCAAATGAGATTATTCCTTTGAAACTGCTGCCTTCCCAAGGTCAATGAGAACTTTGATCTTCTGCAGGTGTGCCTGTTCTCAGGGAGGTAGCATTCAGATGGTTTAAGGTAGTTGGGCTTCAGGCCCTGGTTTGAGGAAGGGAATAAACTGACTAAATAAAATGCTTGTTTTCAATTTTAAAATTCAAAAAATTTAAAAGAATGAACATAAATTTGTATTGATGTCATTAAGAAATCTTTTGTCTAGAAAATAGAATGAAGATAAATATAGTGCATCCGTTATATATTAGCTAACATTGCTATGCATTGAATAGCATGGGAGTTTTTCCTGTTAAGTGTTACATTTTACATGTACATTGACATTTAGTTTCTAAGTAGTTACTGATGGGAAAAAATAACTATGTGCCTTCATTCCACTTTTTTTTCCTTATGTAAAATTTCTATCTTGGGGAACAGACATGTTTTTAATAATCTCCTTAGTAGATGATTAAGACCATTTAGTTACTTTGAGCAAAAATGAACAAGAGTCACGGAATTTTATTTTATGCATACATTAATGGAAAGCTTTAATAATTTAAAGTTAAAACTTTTAAGTTGGCTTTTGCTACCTCTTCTCCTCCATGCCCCTAAGAACAAGAAAAGGAAAACACATCCACATACACACATGCATTAGTATAACTAAAGTCCTTTGATTCTCCCTTTCTGTCTTTGTTTTCATATTTTTCGTCCTGTTTTTTCAAAACAGTAAATGTTAGCAATTTTAGATTTCTAAATAAGTCAAAAATGATGCCAAGGGGAGAATACTTTTTTTTTTTTTTCAGGTTCAAATGCTTTCTTCATTATACATTACCTAAGTAACCATTTGGATTTTTTGAGCCTAATTTTCTTCACATGTAAATTAGGACTAACAATATAAAACCTTCTTTTTTCTCTTTTTTCACATTATTTTATTGTTGTTCAAGTACAGTTGTCTCCATTTTCCCCAACCCCAGCTATCTCCACTTCCCCTGCTTGATCCTACCCTCCCTTTGGTTTTTGTCCATGAGTTCTTTATACATGTCCCTAACACTTCCCCTCCCCCCATTATCCCCTCCCACCTCCCCTCTGGTTATTGTGAGTTTGTTCTTAATTTCAGTGTCTCTGGTTATATTTTACTTGCTTGTTTTGTTGACTAATTTTCACTTATGGGTGGGATCATGTGGTATTTGTCTTTCATCGCCTGGCTTATTTCATTTGGCATAATGGTCTCCAGTTCCATCCATGCTGTCTTGAAGGGTGGGAGTTCGTTCTTTCTTTCTGTTGTGTAGCATTCCATTGTATAAATATACCACAGTGTTTTGATCCATTCATTTACTGATGGGCACTTAGGTTGCTTCCAGCACTTGGCTATTGTAAACTGTGCTGCTATGAACATTGGGGTCATAGGTTCTTTTGGATTGGTGTTTCAGGGTTCTTAGGGTATAATCCCAGTAATGGAATAAGGGGGAAATAATTTTCAAAGTGCTATAGACATGAAACTAGTGATTGTAAAACAAAACTGTGACTTTGATAACCTATTTCACCTAGATGAATATTAGTCAAATATTGAAATCCAACAATAGCAATGTAAATGTATAATATAATTTAGTTTTTCAAGATATTTATGTTGATTTCTTGATTCTGGGCTATGTTGTTATGATGTAAAGTATCTCCACCTCATATCTAGATACTAATTGAATTTTTTTTTAATTCTCACCTGAGGACATTTTTTCTTATATATTTCTGTTTGAGATAGAGGGAGGGAGAAAGAGAAACATCTATTGGTTGCCTCTTGTATGTGCCCAGACCAGGGTTCAGACATGCCTGGACCAGGGATAGAACCTGCAACCTAGGTATGTGTCCTGACTGAGAATCAAACCCACAAACTTTCAGTTATGGGATGATACTCTAACCAACTGAGTCACACTGCCCAGGGCCCAACTGAATTTTGAGTGACCTTCCTCCAAGTGTGGTCTGGTGACCACTGCATCAGAATCATCAGGGTTAATTTCTGGGTCCCCATTGATGGACCAGGGAAATCTGATTCTCTGCAGATTAAGCCCCAGAACCAGGATGTTTAACAGAATACCAGATGATTCTTGTACACGGAGAAATTTAAGAAGCAGTTGGTTAGCATCTGTGTCTTCACCTTTTTTATTTCATAAACTACAACAGAAACCTGGTTGTCAATCAGTGAGAGTTTCCAGAACAATGCATCTCTTCACTGGCTGCACATTAGAATAACCTAGAGACAAATACCATGTGACCTGGAATCTAATGAATAGAATAAACTGATAAGAAAAATAGAACCAGAGACATGGAAACATGGAACAGACTGATAGCTATAGGAGGGGATAATAGTGGAAGGAGGGGAGGAACTAGTTAAAGAACATGTATGAATGACTCAGGTACATGGACAATGGAGAGGGGATTGAATGTGGTGAGTGAGGTGGGCTGGGTGGAGGAGGGCAAAAAGAAAAAAGAAGGAAATTGAGACAACCGTAATAGAATAAACAATAAAAAAGAATAACCCAGAAAGCTTTCTAAAAATGTCAATGCCTGTACCTGTTCCTGAGGAGGTGAAGAACAAAAGATCTAGTCTTTGATATTTGAAATACAGCCTTTAGTACTTAAATATGCAGAGGCTTGTTACATCCTCTTTTTAAGTCCTGGTTAAATTTTTAAACTTCAGCGTGACTAGAAGATCCATGAGGGCCACATTTTGCACATGGAGCCATTCTAATAATGCTCTTCAAATTATAGTGATTGGGCTGGAAAGAAGAAAATAATGAGATAATGAGTGTTGCATGAAGCAATTTCTTAAAATAGAGGTATCCTGCAGGGAATTGAACAGTATCCAAGGAAAGGAAAGTTGACTCATGAGGTAGGGGCCTGCAAGTTGAGAGAATGTGATGATCTTGAAAGCTACAGGCCAGTGAGGGTTTATTTCCTGCCCAGGAGATTGAAGAGGGCTGTGGTCATTACTGCTAAGGCTGGTGGGGAATATCAATGCCTTGCGGGGGCAGGTGCACTGACTGCCGGTCACCTGAGCTTGTTCTGGGATGAGGGTGGGAGACGGAGTTTACAGCTGCAGTGGGCATGCACAGGTCACTGTTCTGACTCTTTCATTAATTATATTGATACCAACCTAGTGTTTAAAATGTGGGCTTTTTAATTAAAAAATAACTGGTATTATAAGATTCAGTGGCCAATTGCAGGGGTTCAAATGATTTCTTTTGTGTGTGTTTGACTTTAATTTTAAAGAATCTTTTACCTGAGGTTCTGTAAACATTGCTTTGTCTTTTATTTCTTGTTGCTTTGTTTGTTGGTGGAAGCTGTTCAGAATTCCCAGTAAGATGATCTGTAGATGACAGTTGTCCCTGGATGCTCTTAGCCTTTGACACATGGCTCAGAATTGTAGGTTCTGTGGAAAAGGTATTGACTAACATGATTTTAGTTAGAATGGGAACTGAGAAGATTGAGTGTTAATAAATTTAAAATGGGGATGGTTGCTCTTGTTAATTGGAATGTGGCATAACTAACTACCTGATGGTAAGCTAAGGAAATATTTTTGAGAATGTGAGCAAAAGACTAAGTACCTATTCTTAGGTTCAGTTTTGCAATGAGTTACTTATTAATCTGGGGGCTACAACCTTATTTTATAGTAGTGGCATTTATAAAATTGTTCTGGAGCAAGTTCTGAACTGGCAAATAAAGGCACATTCAAGTATTAAGTAGCAGAAGACTATAGTTATTCAAAGAAGGTGGAAGAAAGGCATTATTTAGGGACATATATTCAGTCAAAAAGAATATTATATGTAAATAATAAAGTTACACTGGAAGAAGAATAGCTGCAAAATGACTCCAGAAATTCTTAGTGGGAATTAACAGAGAAGCTGAAGGAAAATACTTCAGTCTTAGTGCATATATGCCAACATAGATATATAGAATATGAGAATATGAGAAGTAAATGGTGAACTTGAATTTTGATACAAGTAAGTAAATTCATTCTGGTAAAAATTACTGAGTCCATTTGAGTTGCAATTCATGATTAGAATAGCAAGAAAAGGAGGGATTTATTTTTCTCAAAAGAAACTAAAAATGCAAGAAAATAATCTATTTTCTCAAACACATCTATAAATATGATGGCTTGGTGTTCTTTTCGTCTTGATTCAAAAGTGAGTATCACTGGGAAATTTTCTTCTGTGGAACACAAGGATAAGTAATCAGAAAAAGATAGATCTTTTTAGGTAATCAATGCTAGGCATTTACAAATTCAGCATTAGTGTGATCTGTATAAAACAAATAAGTCTAATTCAACTCTGGTCATTTGTTATATTCAAGTAATTAATCATACTATATGCATAATTTTATATAAAATATTGCATTTCTAAAAACAATTGCATTTTAATGTAATACACACAAAACTTTGCTGCCCTCATTCCTCAGGGTTTCAGTTTATATTTATCATGACTCCATCTATTGTATAAATATCAGTTATGCCTTTTCTGCAAAAGGAGAGAAGAACTTGCCCAAGCTCCTTGTTAAGAAGTAGCATGGTCATTACAGCCAAATCACTCATTTGCACAGAAAAGTGTGAGGTGAGACTTACACCTTTCAAATAAGGGAGTGATCCTTTCTCCAGGGAACTGGTATTTTAAAGACTTGTCATCTGCATTTGTTGCAGGTGAAAATCAAATGGAAGTCTGGCTCCTTTCCTCCCTGATATCTCTCCTTTAAAAAAAAAATTCAAACGAGGATATGTTTATTGATTTTAGAGAGAGAGTGAGATTGATCAGTTGCCTTTCATAGGTGCCCAGACTGAGGATTGAACCAACAACCTAGGTGTGTGCCCTGAATGGGAATTGAACCTGCAACCATTTGATGCATGAGATGATACTCTAGCCAATTGACCCACCTGGCCAGGGCCCCAATATCTCTCCTCTAATCTCCACTCCAACACTAGTTTTCTCTGAAATAAATGTTACATTGAGAAGAAGTGCCTTTTTTTCCTTCTTTTTTCATTTTAAAGCAGGGTCTGGCATCTGCATGCTTCAAGCTGCCAGGTGCATCCCATGTAAAACCACAGCTGTTCTCTCCGATAGTGGAGAAATAAAGAGCAAGGAGCTAGACATTTGGAGTTAGCAAAAGACAATGCACTGTTATTATTATAATTACTCAGGGCTGCTTATTTATATTATAATTGCAATATAATATTTTTAAAAGTTCATGGTATTCATGGAGAAATACCTAGTATGTCATTTTCAGTAGCTCTAAAGGTTACCAATAAGAGCAATGCTTACGCATGTAAAATGGTTAGGCACATAAATCTTAGGAGCGAGGGAACAATGACGATTGCCATAGTTTCTGACACTCTATTTTAAAATAATCTAAGTGAGAGAGTAATAAAACCAGAAGTTAAAATAATATGTGTACTCTAGTTAATCTGTCATGATATCATTCTTTTCATGATCACTTTCTATCATAAGATATTTTTATCTGAGTTTTTCCTACATAAACATATTATTGTTAAAATGTACAGTTTTCCAAAATACAATTTTGCTAATAAGTTATTATTTCTTTGGGTCAATATTCACATTTCCTCAAAAACTGATGATTGTAGAAAATTGCTTTGGGTTGTATTAAAAAATCAAAGTTAAAAAAGTATTTAAAAATAACCTATGTCTAGTTTATTTGGATCAATTATGATATATGTGTAGATTTCACTAAGCTTCAGTATATTATTACAGTTAATCTAGGCTAAGATGTCATTACCATAACAACATGAGCAAACAGATGGCAGATTTAGCAGATCGTCTTGAGGCAATGCTGTGTTAATCAATATGATTACAAATATGGATTTAATAAAAGATTTTTAGATGCAGAGTTTACAAAGTGGCAAAATATTTTACTTAAAAGCACATTTCATAGTTTTTTAAAACATATACTCATTACATTGGAATATACAAATGTTACATTGAACTGTTGTTATGTTTTTAATTGTAAAATTAAATCAATATTTAAAGTGCATTAGAAGGAATTAGAAATGTGAAATTAAATACATTCCCAGTTACACTATTTGCAATATAAGTAGTCAATCATTCAATCATATTTGAGAGACTTTTATATGTCAGGCACTACTCTCAAGAAACTTGCATTCTAATGAAAGTGATAGGAAATAAACTATATATATTCCTGTAGGTAATAGTCATTATCAAGAAAACTAAAGTAAGGTGGGCAGAAAAGAGCACACTGTATCAGAAGCCACTATGGGGAACCTCTCAGATAAGATTTGATCTTTTAAGCAAAGAGTTGAGTCAAGTGAGGGATTAGGACACACAGCTATCGTGGACAACAGTATTCTAAGTTAAATGGAAATAAAAGGTAGCATTCTCTTATAGATGAATTATTATACATATTTGTCTCTTCAAAAGATATTTATTGAGCACTTCTAAGGCCTAGGGACTGGGCTCAGCGGAGGGATTACAGGGTGAACAAGATACAGTATTTGTCATCAAAATGTTCATGGAAAAACATAAAAATGTAATTATAACAAAAATGCTAGCCACCATGATTGAGGCTTTGCACAAAGCATTTAGGTCCAATTTCTACATTTCATCTTTATTATACTATTAATAATATGGCTCCCATCTCAAATTTGTCTTTAATGAAGACTTTTAGTAATTAATATATGATCAGAGGGATTGGGTTAAATTCTGACTCTAGTATTATATTAATCAGAACTTTTCCTGTTCATTAATAGAAATCCTACTCTAGTTTTACTGAAAGGAGTATTTATTGGCTTTTGATACTGGCAAGTGTGAGGATTGGCATTACCTCAACTACTCCCAGATTCAGCAGGTGTCATACCATGGACTTTCTTCCCATCTCTCAGCTCTGCTTTCCCCAATACGGGCTTCACTCACCAGCAGGCTATGTTTGTGCTGTGGTAAAGATGGTTACTGCTCTCTAAATGTATGGGATTCGTATCACTATTATAAAAGCAGAGAGATGATTTCTCTCCCAGCATTCATATCCATGGTCCTGGCCCTGGTCCTGCAAAGAACACATGGTCACTCCTAGATGCTCCCAGAAAAATCACTGCATTCTCCCTGATTTTCCACTATAGTGACCTACTTGCACTTGCTAGGTTAGGTCAGGGACAAGCAGGGCCAGGTAAGTGACAGATCTACCAGAATCCCATCCAATGAGGAATAGATGGTAGAAAATGGTTCATCTACTATTAGAAGAAAGGCAAAGAGTAGTGCACTGGCAAAACCCCCCAAAGCCTGCTATAGACAGATTAATTCTGTGCATTTAGTCAAATCATATCACCTTCCTGGGTCCAGTTTCACTACCCATAACAGCAGTAACCTCATTGTATCAAATTAGATAGTTTGTGTAACAAAGTTAAGCATATAGAAAATATGCTTAATAAATAACTATATCATCATTATATAATGATGAACAAATGCTACATGATTTTAGCAAATTTTGGCTGGCGGAGGCCAAAATTTCAGAAAAGAGAGGAAGGGTAGACTCTTTGCTGAAAATGAAACAAAGTGGCAGGACCAATGAGAGTTTAGATACTATTTGCTGCAATGAGAAACCATGGTCTTTGGCTACAAGGCACCACTTAGTGCCACGAGGTCACTCTAAATAGAACTTACGCGCCAAAGGCCAGAAAATGCCCTTCTTCCTACTTCTCAAATATACTAAGATACTTAACATTTTAATGACTTTAAAAGAATGCAGATTCTCTCAGTAACATTCCTATTCTGTGAAGTTCATAATTGAATCTGTAACAATATGCACTTTCCTGCTATGAAATAATTTTTTATTTGGCATAAAATATATATGTGGCATTTTTTTGTTTCCTGACTTGGCTCTTGAGCAGATGTGACTGGTCACCACCGCTCTGGGCCAGGCATTACAAAACATGGCCTGTATACCACATCCGGCCCCCTGTCTCTTTTTGCATGAGCCCCCAACTGAGAATGCTTTTATGTTTAACTGGCATTTTTAGGAAAAAGTTTGCTGGTACAAGCTCATGATCATATTTTCTTTGAGAATTTTTGTCCCTTTCTTCACAGTTACCATCCAGACCTTGGTAAGCAGCACAGTTTATATCTTCTGTGCTGTTCCAGGCAGTTGACACAAAAATCCTTCTCTGAACAGGAAAAGAATGTTTGCCTTAGGTGTACCTCTGGCATGTTTTGTTTAGGTTACCACTTACTATGTTTCGTCCTCGATGCCTTTGGCAATGTTGTGCATGCCTTCAGTCTCCCAGTATCTGAAGATGAGCATCACCATCAGAGCTTCTGACTCTGAATTCTGTCCTTTGAGTCTCTGCTCCATATCCCTGTTCATGTGTACCGATGCATTTTGCTACATAACTGACTGTAAACTTTCTCACACGTGGCCCCTTTAGGTGCTCAAGTTGCATCAGCTTATCCTCAGCAGACTACCGAGTAATCTGTCACAGAACAGATTAAGATAAGTAAAGAGGCAGAACCACTGTTCTAGTTTGGGTAGGTCCTCCAAGAAGCAAACACAAAAAGCAGATTAGAGGGAAAGTGTGAGGAGGCTGGGAGAGCTTTCAAGTCATGAGACATTCCTGACTTCTGTGAAAGAGAGAGGGAGGGAAGGAAAAAGGGGAGGAAGGAAGGGAGGGAGAGAGGAGGATAGGAAAAGTTGTGTAGTGTAGTACAGTTGTAAGAAAGTTTGGCAAGTCCTATATGTAGTTCCTCAGCCAGAGGTCCCATCAGAAGACTTATCGCTCAGAAACGAGCCCACGTTAGCATTCCTGCTGCATCCTGGAAGCAGTATGTGGGATGCCTGCACTTAGCCAGCATGGTGGTGGATTCGAGGCAGCAGGTTGGCCCCTTGGTCCATTAAGTTTCTGTGGTTGGAGTTTTGCAAGGCACAGTCTCATGTCTGCCACAGCCAGAATGAATGATAAAGAAAAGTAGGGCACACAGCTAAGAAAGCAGATCCAGATCATAGAAACAAATGAGAAAAAGGGAAGGGCATTAGAAGACAGTATTTCTCTCATTTAACACAGCCTAGGATTGATTCTACCTGAAGATCTGGCTGCTGGGAAAGGAAAAGGAGAGATATGTTGTCCCTTGTCATTGACAGAGCTGGGGTAGTCACGTAGGCCGGCAGCAGGAGTTGGGCATGGCCCAAAGAGGTAGAAATCTGGCTAACACACAGGAAGGAAAACTCTGCCTTTCCATTCCATAGCTACAGGGTAAGGGCTGTGTTACAAAATCTGGGCTTGACTTCTGCAGTTTTCTTCTTGCAATTTTTTTCCCACGTCTAACCTGTCTCTAAGCCATCTGTCTGAGATGCTGCTGCTGTTCAAATAATTCTTCTTGACGGCTGCCACCACAATGGAGGGAACGATGACATGGCTGCTGAGCTGCAGTTTGGGTGGGGGCCCAGTTTCTCTAGTGGCCAGCAGTGACATGGCAGTAGTTTCTAGAGCTGGTCAAGACAGGTGAAGAATGATGTCTATGATTTATTAAAGAGAATGTCCTTTCAAATTGTAAAATTTCAATGAGCTAGTCCTTCAAATTGTTAAATTTCTTTTAACAAGTTAATTAAGGGAAGAAAAGTGAGAGTAGCATTTTCTTAAAAAGGATAATATATGTGAGATTTCAAACTTCTGCGTGTCTCATTGTAAACATCTCTAAGGAAACTTGACACTGACTGGGACTTTTCAGTATCAAATGGGAATATCTGATAGTCTATGAGCTTTGCTGTGTGTGTGGGGGGTGGGGGTGTGTGTATATATTCCCTTTCCCCAGGGGTAAGTAATCTAGCTGATGTGCCCATTGTTTATTTGAAACTAACTAACAGTTAATAAAGGTGAAGAGTATTTACTTTTTCGATGTCCTGTCATCTATTTTGTAAAGATTAAGGAGTGGTGAAACATATACAAACAATGCTATTTAATCTTTTATTACTTTTAAAAATTATGAAAGATAAAGCCAACTTTCTGCCTTTTTCATTTCCTGACTTCTTTCCACTTCTGTTGGTTCATCAAAGAGATATATATTTTCTGTTCTCCAACGAACTATTGTTGGACTTTCCTTTTGTGTGTGTGTACTGGAGTAGCAATTTGGATTTATTAAGAAATTAATTTGGACACTTTCTTTGCCAACTAATATCTTACTCTTTGAAGGACAAGAGGTATATCTCTCAGTCCAACATGTGATAAACAGATGATCTCATTTTTCATTCCCCCCTCCCTGTGTCCTTTGATACGTGGAGATAGTTTCAGAATCATTTTTCAACTAATTTCTTCTAGAAGAATATGGCCTCTGTTTACTAACATTCTCATCCCTTAGAATCATAGGACCTGTTCCTAGCTTTTTGCCTCTTTCAAGAGTGAGGAACATGGAGTCTTTAAAAAGTACTAATAAAATATAATTTCTTATGAAAAACAGCCTGACTTTTAAAATGGTTGCTGTTCCATTTTAATTTTAGGACAATGAGACTGTAAATATCTGCCTCTCTCTATTGTTCTCCATCATCAGTGATTGTAGAAAACACTTTTTTTTTTATCTAGTTTAATGTTAATATTATTTAGGTATCAAACACATATGATGTTTGAGGTTATTTGTGCCACCATATTAGCTGGAGTAGAAAAATCCCAATTTCTAACTAGAGAGAACTTTTATGAAGGAAGAAAACTCCAGAGCTCACACAAAGAATAATTTTGTACAAATATCTTCTATATTATACTATATGTGACTTCCATAATCTCAAAAGTACAAATCAATAATAAAATAAGATTAATACAGATTATGTTATATTTTATCATTCTCATTAATTTCTGCTACTGCTTATTTACATTTTCACAATTATCTTTATCACAAGCATTAGCCAACTTCTATTAATTGTTTGTACTCATTGGCATATAGCATCCACATGGTAAATAGACCTTTCAATTTAAACAAGACACTAGATTGTTGATTTTGGAGGTTTCTAAAAAATTAAAGTATTCATGTTAACTTCACTTTTTTCCTCTATCTTACTTGTAGTTTCAGTGTGGTGTTTAACAGTAGTGATATCGGTGAAGGCTTTAAATAGAAAGCCCAGGAACCTGGACTTGAAAGAGGTCAATAAAGAGAGATGTATGCTGTTCTGAGGCTGCCATATGCTGTCTCAGGGGTGTCCAACCTGCAGCCCAGGATGGCTGTGAGTGTGCCAAACACAAAATCATAAATTTACTTAAAACATTAGGAGGTTTTTTTTTGTGATTACATGTTGCAGTATATTTAACATTTGGCCTAAAACAACTCTTCTTCCAATGTGGCCCAGAGACACCAAAAAGTTGGACACCCCTGAATTTGCCTCCCTTTTTGCCAAGGTAGGCTGTTTTGTCCTTTGCCTTTTATCGACAGAAGCAGAGACATGATAAGGAAATAGAATTATGTTTGTTATTTGAAACATCCTTTCTTTATGGTTTCTGCAACAGAGTGAAAAGACCATCTTAAAAATATGATGACCCACTTAAAAAATTAATAACCTCTGTTTTTATATCTCTACACAAAGATCTGTTAGCAATATTTGCCTTTGTGGAGCTAATTTTGGAGAATTTTCTCTTACTTTAGTCATTAAAATCTTTTTAAGTAAGTTAAAAAGACTTCTGTAATTTGAGAGCATTACAAATCAACAAAGATAATATTAATTTTCATTGTTTCTATTAATTTCTTCCATTACTTATTTACATTTTAATAATATAATTATTCTAATTATCTTTATTACTGATATTAGCAAAATTAAATATCTATAATAATGACTTGTGGAGCAACTGCGGTCCTGGCTTTTAAGGACTTTTATGGGTGGCAGAGAGGTTGAGTTTATTTGAAAGCATAAAATCTTTGCTCTTTTAACTTTAAGCCTAGCTATTTTGACAAAACTAGCTGTAGGGTTTATACAAATGACCTAAAAATTATGTATTTCAGAAATTATTTATAAATAAAGTGGCCATGTAATTTATTTTCCAAACCAAGACAACTAAAAATAAAATATTAATAAAATAGATATAAAATTTTAAAGAAATGATTTTATTTTTTAATGATTTTTATTTTTATATTATAGTGGACATACAATATTATATTCATTTCAGGTGTACATCCCAGTGATTAGACATTATATAACTTACAAGGTGATCACCCTATTAAATCTAGTACCCATCTGACACCTTACATGGTTATTAAAACATTATTGATTATATTCCCCATGCTGTACTTTACAACCCCAATGGGTGCTTTTCTGTAGCACCAATTTGTATTTCTTAATCCCTTCATCTTTTTTTACCCTCTTCTCCTAAACCCCCTTCATCTGGCAAATGTCAAAATGTTCCCTGTATCTATGAGTCTGTTTCTGTTCTGCTTCTTTGTTTATCTTGTTTTTTAGATTCAATTATTGATAGATATGCATTTGTTGTCATTTTATTGTTCATATTTTTAATGAATATAATTTAATCAATAATTGTCATGGCACTTAGTCCACAAAGCATTTAAAGTTTCATTTTGATATTTGAAGATGATTTATGAAAAATGTATTATTAGATTAGTCTGAATAATGCAGAATTCAGGATACTATAGGTAGGCTCATTTCAATATCTCCAAATGGTTCATAACAGAGGTACCCACAGGGCCTCATTACGAGGCTGTTTCTACTGCATCACCATGGGCCTGATGGTAAGAGCTAGGAGGATGGCTTCAAGGTGTTACAGGGGTGTAATCTTCCCTCTAGGAATGCAATTTGTGTTTACATGTTTTAGAGCTATGTTACTATTTCTCTACCAATTTTTTCTGATATATTCATCTGTGTAGACATTATTCACAATCCATTAAAATAGAGGGAGAGAGATAAAGAGAGTAACTGGTGTGAGGGTGAAGTTTAACCAAATTCTGAGATAACTTTTAAAGAAAAATAATATATTGCATTTGAAAAGGCTTTTCTTACTCATTATTCCTTGCTGTTAAATAGTCCTACTTATCATGCATTAAAAGAGACAAGGCAATTTTCCACAGAATGTGGTAAAAATCAAAAGCCTATAAAAAGAAAATAATTTAGTGTCAAGACACCCTAATGGGCTCGCTTATGTATTTGTATATCCATCTACAATATCATTTCTCAAACAATAGCCACCGCATCAGGTCCATGGAAACCTCTCTAAGCTCAAAAGACATATTTTTTAAGACAGTGAATGCCATCTTATTTCCTCTGGCCAACTGCTAGAATCTGATTGGCCATTACACCATTTCAGAAAAAGCTTCAATAGCTAATCAGGGGTGTTATCAGCTATGACTTTTATTGCTGCTCCTCTAAAAACTTAGCTATAAAGAAAACTGTAAATGCAGGATTTATTCTTTGTAGGGGTGTACCTCATGCTTGGAAGATTAATGAAAAATTCCTGATCCATTGTTTATTAAAGATACCACCATTTTATAGCACTTTAATTGTAAATCCACTCTTTGACATTCTAACTAATGGTTCTTGCTAAATTAATAAAAGCAACATATTAAGTTTAAATCCCAGATAAGGTAAAGATTGCTGTTTTAATATCCCATCCATATCCTTTATCTTTCTACAGGGGCTTTCAGGCCAGTAGTTTTAATAACATGCATGAATGAAGATGCTCTTTTTTAACTCAAATGGTGGCAAAGAGTTTTTCCTTTATATTAGCAGGCAATCAATTCCAATAGCTTTTTAATGCTTTCTTAAAGAATCAATTTTAAAACAGACGCTCTTCAGGGGACCCTCTTAAACTTCTTCACAGCCGGTCTCCTAATTTTCTATTACAATGCAATCTACAGCAGCTACAAAAATAATGCAGATAATGTTTGCTGGGTAATGATTTCCAATTTCCCCATTCCGTGTACCCTGTTATTAGGAGGATCATCTTGGTCGTGTAAATTAATTTTCAATTCACTTCAGGGGAACATTACAATGATTTATTCAGCAACAGTGTTGAAAAAAGTGTTGGGAGGATTTTAGCAATCTGCGAAACAAAATCAATTTGTCCTGATTATCACCATGTAAAAGGGTAAAAAGGGGAGAAACAAAAGAGTCTCTAGAATGTGTGTCTTGACTGTTGCAAACATGAGAGAACCATGATGCTGGGTTGTCACTTAACACAAATGCGCTAACTTAGCGAAAGAACAGTGTCTGGCAATTCATCTCTACTTTAAGAGGTTAAGCAGTGAAACAAGCAGAAATATTCTTCCATACGCTACTTCGGTTGAATAGCTTCAAGGCAATATAGCCATCAGGCATATTTCCTTGAGTGAAAGAAGTATCATACTAGTTTATAATCAAGGAGGACTAAGTTTCCTGAGCACAATGTAATTAGACAGTTAATTTGATACAAAACGTAAAATAGGAACTATCAAAGCAATGGTCTCCTAACTATAAGACAGACAACTTGTTCTTTATCATATCTCACACAATATTTTCCAGGATTGTGTATGAACTATGGTCCTTACATTTTAAAGGTCACCCTTTATTGACTGTTTACTTTAATGAGCTTGTATGTATTGGTCACTGGAGTCACATTTAACCGTGTCCAGGTGCGAATGCAAATTGATGTCCCCCCAACCCACTATTACTCACTTCACCAGATCACTTATCTTCATTCGATAAATGTTTATGAGTCTCTCTGCAGTACCATACTCTGTGCTGGAAGCTTAGAGAGATGCTGAAACAGAAAAGCAAACTGCTGTAAATATGACATTGCAACTTGTAGCACAACCTGTGAAGAGGTTCATGGTACTCTAAGGGCATATGATATTTTAAGTTATTTAAGTTTATTAATTTAAAGGATCAATTTTAAATTTAACAAGGTCAAAAAGGCTAGGGGAGGTTTCCCCAGGAAGTGATGGTTGAAATTGTCGAAATCTGACCTGAAATCTGAAAGGGAAGGTGAACTAACCAATAGAAAGAGGGAACAGTGTTCTAGGGCAAGAAACAGGATCATATCTGTGTCTCGAAAAGAACACTGTGGTTGCATTGTGGGGAACATACTGGGGGAGGGGGTAAAGAATGGAGGCAAAAATTTGTATGGGAGAATGTTGCCACTGCGCAGAGAGAGAGGAAGCATACTGCTATGTTCACTGTTGTCCCAAACCTCTGTCTCAACCGCAGGTGGCCAAGTTGGACATTTCTTTCTTGATTACCATGTAGCTGATGGTGAAGGCACAGATCTGCGTGGATTGTAGTGAAGCGTGCTCAGTTGAATTCCTGAAACTAGGTGACTTCAGAGTAAAGGTTGTGCTGATAAGTGGGAGTGAATTTAGGATCCTTGACTGAGCAGTGGAAGGTCATAGAAAGATGCAGAAGTATGAGCTTGACTTCTGAGGCTAAATCTGTCTCTTTTTTGAGTTTTATCTTTATATAGATATCGTATATATATATAATAGTGCATATATATAAAATAGTGTATGTATATATAGTATATAAGAGTGCATATATGTGTATATGAACACACACACAATTGACAAATGCGCTTGTTTGTATAGAATATACTTCTTAATAATGTACAAATGTACTGAATTTGCCTGGTTCTGTTTCCAAGTTGAAGTGGCTTATCTCTCTGGTAAGAAGAGGTCTGGTGAAGTGATTTAAACAGAGGCCATTGTCAGCCTGACATGTGCAAAGCCTGGTTCTGTCACTTACTATCTCTGTGACTCAGGAAGCTTCCCAATCCCTGAGTGTCAGTTTCCTCTCCTGTAAGGTGAGGACACTCAGTGTTCCCTCATATGAGTTTATGAGAAATAGGCAAGAGAGAGCTTGTCAAGCTCCAAGCAGAACCCCTGCCATGTAGTAAACAGGGTACACACCTTTGCTCTTGTTAATCCAGAGGGTTTTTTTTTTACTAGAAATAAGCAATCAGGAAAAATAGATGTTTTGACACCAGCTGGAAGTGGAGTAAGTTCAGGGTTATAGTCAGTTGAGGATGGACAGATCCAAATGACCCATCCTAGATAGTTATATGCCACTCAGAATAGATGAGACCCAAGGACTCAGGAACCAGGGCAGCAGCAAAACAAGTTTTCTGAAGTTGCGCAGCAAGGGACACAGGAGAGCTTAGTGGCACCAGAATGCCCTGGTTAGGGTGGGGCTCTGAGGCAGGTATCATTGGGACTGGAGCCTGTGGTTTCTGCTTCCTAGTGGCTCTGTGTAAGCCAGGTTTATGAGATCTGCCCTCAGGATGCCCAGGGGCTCTCAGTCTTGCCCATCACATATCTCTAGCGGAACTGCCTGCAGAGCTCCTGGAGAGCATGAATGCCTGAGGACTTACAGCTGGAACCTTACACCTGCACACAGGGCTCACTTTAAAGAAGGGACAGGAAGCAGGGCCATCGAGATCTTGAATGTATCCTCTCTCCTCCGTTATCAAATGCACTCTGACCTGTCGATTTTGGCATTGGATTAACCCTGGAGTAAATGACCTCAAAGAAGGCCAAGCACAGGGACACGTTATCCATAGAAATGTATTTTTGAATCATTCGTTTTAGTCTTTTTCATAGTCATAAAGCAAGTATAGTAGGAGGTTAGGCTCTCTATGATATTGAGATATGAGCTCAATGTAAATAATGTGGAAACTCAAGAAACTCCATTTAGCGGGATTACTATTATTTATGCTCGCTCAACAATGCAAACATAAATGAAGTATTGATGTGTGTGTGTGTGTGTGTGTGTGTGTGTGTGTGTGTGTGTGTCTACTAGGGCTGTCAACAAAAAAGGAAGATATTTTTAATGCTTTAAATTTTTATAAATGTTAAATGTTGTTGTGGCAGATAAAACTATTGTTTATTTGAAAACTGAGTTTATGGGAGTTAGCAGTATAGATTTTTTTAAATGTTAGCAATTTTCTTCCTGTGCATTCCCAAATCCATTATCAAGCTGGTCAAAAGAGAACCTACCATGATTTCAAAGGGCATGCAAACTACATTTATTAATCTCCTGATTCTTTTTGAATTTTAAGAATAAATCAACAGCTTGATTTAGAAGTAATCACATGTATCTGTATGGGGAGATGACATTACTTCCATTTAGTTGATCTTTCAAAGCTACATAAAAGTGAAATCTGTCTGATGGTATATTAATGCTTCATGAGAAAATGGATATGTGAATTGTCACCAAATGTGCTGGTTAAGTTTGAGATGGTCTGCTGTAACTCTGCAAGCTGTGTAGCATCTACAAGATTCACTTAGGGGGGCTCTGAAGGCCCCCTCATGGAGAGGGATTGTGAGGGTGGATATTTTTCAATAAATATGAGAGATAAGTGAGAGATCATCTGACTTTAAAAAGCAACTACTCTAGAAATTTATGACATACTTGAAATTATTTTTTGAGGACAACTGGGGATACCTCAAATAGAGGGAATTCAACTTCCAGAGGTTAAAATCTAGGTCCAACTGCAGCTCCTTGAAAAAGAACTATCCCTCATTTTAAGATACATTGGATAGTGAAAACAATTTATGGCTTTAACAAATAATAGGACAGATGCTCAGAATTCCAGGCTTTGGTTTGCATTTGAGCTATTTCTCACATGGGCAACTTGGCTTTCTACTCAAAGGCAAATCGTAGAATTGCAATATACACACACACATACATATACATATAATCCCAGTTAATGAGTTTCCTAAGGAAATTGGAAAGTGCACCTAATAGAAAATATAAAAACCACTTATAGGTGAATTATACAATAATCATAAATAATAATCGAAATAAGTTAAAAATAAAGATCTAATGAAGAAGCTAATATTAAGGGAGGAAGTGAGAAGTGGAAATAAAGCAATATAAAGTGTAAGCCCACTCCCTCCTTTCCTTAAGTACCTCTTTTTACATGTATATTCTACTGCCTTCCAAACTGAATCTATAAATGGGACAATGGAGGATAAAATTCAGAATAAATTCTATGAAGGATAATGAATAAAAATATCTGAAACTGTCATGAGTCAGTTGTTTTGAACATGGCTAAGTTTATTTCTGAACATCAATAAAAACAAAGTAAAAGATGATAAAATTTTGTTGCACATTGTCTCAAAAAAGTGACCTTCTTCATGACATGGCATACTAAGAGATTTTATTATGTGATGTAAAATAATAAGTAGCATAACAATAATAATTAAAACATGATACAGTACTACTGTGTACCAGACAATATTTTAAGCTATATATAATTTATAGTAAACCTCACAATAACCCCATGAAGTAGGCAATATTATTATTCCTATTTTACAAAGGAAAAAACTGAGGCATAGAGATGTTAGGCAACTTGCCCAAAGTCATCCAGGTAATAAATGGGTAACCAGGGTCAGAGCACAAGCCATCCAGCTTCAGAATCAATGTCCTTAATTAACTATTATGCTACACTGCATGCATATATGTATATATATAAACACACACACATATATGTAAAATGTATATATGTATATAAGTTTGCATGTGTCTATATAGCTATGAGGTCTGTCCAGAAGGTATCCAGCCATGTATGATGAAAAATAGAGATATTTATGGAAGAAGATACAAGATACAAGAAACATATACATAGAACAATGACACCTCAGTCCCCCTCAAAGTAAGCACCTCACACAGTTCTCCCAATTGCCATCCCGTTGTATTTCCCTGAATCTCATTGATGGTCTGAAATCTCTTCCCTTTCAAAGGTGATTTTTAGTTTTGGGAAAAGTCAGAAGTCACAGGGCATCAAATCTTGGCTGTAGGGGGCCTGAGTCACCTGGGTGATTTGATGTTTTGCCAAAAAACTCTGCACAAGATGTGATGCATGAGTGGGTGTGTTTTCCTGATGAAGCTGCCAATCTCCAGGTGCCCAAAGCTACAGCCTTCAGAATTATCCCAGTAGTTTCCATGGAGGAATGTTCAAACTTAATGAAAAATTTGATGCAGATTCATTGTGCTTCTTGCTCAGTCATTTTGAATGTGACGGCCCCACAGTACACATACTCACTCAATGGTGTCTTCTGCCCCCACTGACTAGTACAGTGAAGTCATCATTGTTCACACACGAGAATCCAAGTCCACTCACCTTGGCTGCCAGGTTACATCATTGTTGCACAAAACATTCTTGTTATATTAACAATAGCTGGACTTTTTCCAGTTTTGTAGCTATAGACATCTACATATATGTGTGTATATGTAGCTATGGATATCTACACATATATGAAATATTCACAAATCAATAACTTTAGATTACTTGTTAAATCAGCATTCCACCTCCCCTTTCACTTCAGCCCTATAGACTCATCAAGCATTGTATTTCCCAAAATCCTTTGTTCGGTGTTGTTTCAGCTTAGAGTTTGCCAATGAGTGGTACTAGATAAAACTGGAAGATAGAATAGAAAAACCAGCATCTTGCAGAGGCAGTTGCAGCCAGATGTATGAACAGAAGTGAGATGTCGTAGAGGTTTCCCAACCAGCTCTTGAGAAGCACCTGCGCTCCTACTACTGACTGAGACGGTTGATGGAATCTTTCCAGAGACTATTAAGAAATGTTGAAGCTTCTGTGAGCTCTTAAGAACCATCTGCCCCTGACCTTCTGACTTTGATATTGGTAGAGGCTTCTCTGACCTCTTTCCTGCAGCTCTTCCAACTTTTTAACCTTGAATCCCTATTAAGATGCCATATGTGGAAGGCAAAGAGTGGCTGTTCTTTTCCTGACCACACCTTAATATAATAAAATAAATAGTGTGACATAATGGTTAAGATCACTGGCTGTTGAATCAGGTATATTTAGTTTAGCATTTGATTCTACTACATATTGACAAAGTTACTCAATGTATCTAAATCTTAATTGGCTCATTTGTAAAAATATGGATAATAAGAGTACTTTTGTTAATAGAATCACAAAGACAGTACCTCTTTTTGGTAGTTCTGAATACAAAAATGTTAAACTATGCGAAGCCCTTACCACAGCACTAGATGTTAGCAATTGTCATCATGATTTATTACAGTTTCACGTAGAAACACTTTTCAATTGTCTTATATCATCTTGTCATAGGTCTGGGAACTTAACGTTACATTTTAATTTCACAAGCTCATGGAAATTTAGATAACATATTACATTCTGGTTTCATTCAAAGTATTTTTGTAATGAATAAATTATGTTTTCTAAAATAAGAAAATAATGTAGGGTCATTGTAAAAATCTAAAAATACTGAAATATATAAAGTCAGTGTAGGAGTTTCCACCACCATTGAACAGTTACATTTATAGTTCTAAACTCTTTCTATGCATATGTATATTTATATACATTTAAATGAAAGAATGATCAAGTTACACTTGCTTTTCCATGTTTTATGCTTAGCAATAATATTTACAGATCTCTATACATAGAGAGAGCTACCTTAGTTTCTCTAATGGCTTTATTATATCTCATTGTGTTGCTATGTCATACTTAATCTGCTATCTATGAGTATTAAGGTTATTTCCAATTTATATAAATATGTTTCAGTTAGCATCAGGTAGCTTTGTGCAAAGTCTAATAATTTTCTGAAAAGGAATGCTTGAACATGCAGTTTTTAGGTCAAATCAAATGTATGTTTTCAATTTTAGTTCAAATTGTTAAATGCTCAAGAGATTGTTTCAGTAAGTTTTTACTTCCAATAAGAGAACATAAAAGTGCTTGTTTCTGTAAACTCTTGATAAGCTTCTGGGTAGCCAGTGATAAAGGGATGGTGTTTACAATATCCAGGATTCATGGATAATTAAAATGTTCCTTATCCCATTTGTATCAAACATTCATTGTCTTAAGTGAGTCGTTGGCAGGTGCTGGGATTCAGTTCTTAGGAAAATCCTCTGATGAACTCTCTGAAGGCCAGGATTCTGTGTTGTTGAGTCAAGGGAAACCGTATGCATTAGATGCCAGCTGCACAGACCAGAGCAAGGACTAAAGAGAAGGCCCTACTTCAGGAAGACCTGCATCTACTAATTTACTATAAATTGAAAGTGTAACAAGAGCTCACAGCTGCTTTATGGCATTTGAAGTTGAAAATTAATTTGTTAAAAAAACCCATAAAATAATTCCGTTTTCTCTAATTTTGACAGTGATGGCGTGTGCAGCGTAGTGTGTGATCCCAGCATTATCAGTTGTCTGAAATCAGAGTAGGTGGAATGCAGGTTTTCTTACTGATTTGACATACCCATACTCAATTTTTTTGTCTATATAGTTCTGTAACTGATTTTCTATACATCCAATTAGGACAAAAATAGAGCCAAACTCCTAATGAAAGAACTCTGGGGTGGGGAGGATTTTGGACATGATATTACTAGTAGGCTGACATTAATTTGACATTCCTACCTCTCCACAAAAATTAATTTGAAGACTGTGTGTGTCAGAAAACAACTTTTGGAATGGGTTTTGCAAAAAGAATATTGTCAATTTTAACTTAGAACATATTTCAAAAATGTAATACAACTTATGTGCTAGCAGTATATATTTAAAGAGACTACACTTTTGTAGAAAAGGAAGAACAATGAAAGCTGATTTACATAGACTCCTAAACAAAAGCCCTTTAAAGAAAAGATACCTTTTAATTTTAATAAACTGAACTCTTGAATTTATTTTCAAGTGTATGCTTAAAATAATCAATACAATTTTCACTGATTATTTTTAGATATTTTACAGCAGTAAATAAATGTCATTATTATTAAGAAGAACAACAATAATAATAACAGCTTAACTTTCTATAGTTTTTTACTATTTTTGTAGAATTTACCCACATCAATTATTTATTTTTTTAAAGATTTTATTTATTTATTTTAGACAGAGCAGAAGGGAAGGAGAAAGAGAGAGAGAGAAACATCAGTGTGTGGTTGCTTCTCACGTGCCCCATGCTGGGGACCTGACCTGGCCCACAACTCAGTCATATGCCCTGACTGGGAATTGAACCTGTGACCCTTTTGTTCACAGGCCAGTGCTCAATCCACAGAGGCACACCAGCCAAGGCTACCCTCATCAATTATTAACTGTTGAAAAAAATCTAATATAAAATTTAGGCAGATAGAATTGTCTCCACTTTAGAAATGAGGCCTCTGAAGGTCTGAGAAGGTCACTGTCTACACCTCCCTGATCTTCCTAAGGTCATGGTAGCCTTTCTCCTCAGTGTGTCCCAGTGCACTGTTCTTGGCACAACAGAAACTCAATCCATTGTTGGGTAAGTGACTTGTCTCACATTACACGGCTAACAGTTTCCTTGGACTCATACTTAGTATTCCTTATATTAAAAAAAACTGGAAGAAATAAGAAAATGTATGCTTTAACATTTATTGCAAGAGTAAGCTCTTTTTAAAATGATGGTGTAACTGAATGAAGGGGAATAAAGCTTTTCTGCCAGAGCATTTTCCATCTTGAAATCCCCATGAATTAAAGTCAATCAATTGACTAATGCTTTTCACTGAAATCCATTTAGTGGAAGCTGTAGTACACTGCCCAGAACTCTTCAGGACTGAGCCTTCTTGTCCGAGGGCACACTGCCTGCTAAATGGGTGGACATAGCCTGCACACAATGACTCCTTCGTGCTAAAGCATAATGTCTCTGCCTCTTTGCCTTAAGACAGGACAACTTGCAAGGGCAATCTAGCTCCATACTTACCTGTTACAACTGTGTCACAGTTTAACCTCTCCTTCTGTCCAACCTACTACGCTTATCTTTCATAGGTATCATTCTTAGGGGGACTTCTCAATAATCTGCACACAAATCTCAGATCTCAGTGTGTTTCCTGGGAATGTGATTTATGCCTGTAGCCTTGCCAGGAAACTTGGTGGGGGTGTATGGAAGATTGGGTTCCATTGAGCCTATGTGTTTTTTCATGTGGTCTCCAGGCTTTTCCATGAGGGTTTTTTTTTTTTTTTTTTTTTTTTTCTATAAGGAGAATCAGACATCATCCATGGTGATAGAGGGCTTTGACAGAGAACAAGGTAGATGCATCCAGTCCTCTGAAAGGTTGGGCCTAGAAACTGCAGAGCATCTGAGCACATTGCAGAGCATCTGAGTACAATGCAGGACATTGATGAATAGAGTACCATGTCTTTGTACTCTATTGGTCAAAGCAATAGGCCATCCCAGATTCAAGAGAAGAAAAAGGAAATGGGAAAAGTATGAAAGAATTTGAGTTTATCTTTATCTGCTCTAAGTACTAATTGAAATTTTAGTTGGCAGGTAGAAAATATATTTTCCCCATCCCTCTCTATGGGAGTGCAAAGTTACTACCTATGATTGTTTTAGTTAGCTGGGTGCATTTTTTCTTATTGTCAATAGAAAGACATTAAGACATTCTCATGGACCATGCCTGTGTCAGAGGATTTGATGGGGAGGGTAATTTGTGGAAGGAAGATAGATGAATTATTCCTCTTTTGTATAAACTATTATGGGAATATTCACCATAGATATCTAATTTCAATCCATATTTATTTAGCTTGCCTCTGTGTAGACAATAACCAGATGCTAACAAACCAGATGCTAGTTTGGTTAGATGCTAAAACCTGAGATATGAAATGAGGTAAGATAGCTTTGCCACTGAGTGAATGTGTGACCTCTGATGAATGAAACTTTGAGCCTTATTTTTCCTACTTGCACAGTAGGGGCAATAATGCTTACTTTATGGATTTTGAAGGTCAAGTAAGGTGAAGTAAGGTAATGTCTATAAAGTGTTGTATTGGGTCTGGTGTATAACAAAAACTCAAGAAATTTTGACTGAGGTTCACAAAAGGAAAATAACAGGAATCAAAATATTGATATGAAGCAAAAGCAAACAAAAATAGGAGGAAAGCACTAATGAGAAAAATCATGAACCATGAGTAATATTGAAGGCCTCTATCTGTTCTCATTCATTAAAAAAATGAAGACAGGCAGACTTGAATAGTTAAATAATAATGAACTATGTGGAATGCCTTTTGCAATATCTGGCAGATAACAGACACTCAACAAAAGCTGCAGAATATGAATTATCATGAAGAAATTAAGTGGGAAATTGGCTGCCTTTGAAAGGAACTGGTAAAAGAGACAGCAGAGCAGGGAGAATTAGAGAGCATCTTTCTTTCTCACTGTAGCCAAAACCAGCTAGCTTGTCTTCTAATGATCATGTTTTCAGCGCTATTGAAATGCAGAAGCAAAACTATAGGTTTTAGCCTGGCTGGTGTAGCTCAGTGAACTGAGTGCTGTACTGTGAACTGAAGGTCGCTGGTTCGATTCTCAGTCAGGGCACAGGCCTGGGTTGCAGAATGGATCCCCAGAAGCGGGTGTACAAGAGGCAACCACACATTGATGTTTCTCTCCCTCTCTTTCTCCCTCCTTTACCCTCTCTGTAAAAATAAATAAATAAATAAATAAAATCTTTAAAAAAGCCTATAGATTTTAGGAGGGAAACTTAACTTTCCACATGTTCTAAAGCCACTGGAGAGTTTCCCGCAGTTATTTTTCATTCTTAGTGTTAACTACAGACATGACTAACAGTAAAAATCTAGACTTGTTGCTAGACCTATGTTTTAAAATTTTTATTTATTTTCCTGTAGTTTTGACAGGCCACAGCTCAAGAAGAAAAGATAAAAACCTAGTTTAAAGAAAGTATGTGGACCAGTCCATCTCACCCATTAAATATTGATAAGTTTGCATTATAGTTCTAAAAGAACAAGGAATTATGGCTTCCATATCAACCATCTGAAACAGGAGCAAGTTTGTTTTCCTTCCTCTGTCGTTAGCGTAGTGTGTCTGGGCAAACAGGCAACTAAGTTCTTAAAATATGAACCCAAATGAGACTCAGATTGGGTGTGTTTTTATTTTGTTCTACAATCAAAGACAGTTAACTCACTGGGCTGGCTTAACTTATTCTGACTCTGTAATATGCATGTACATTATGCACAAAGTTTGCACAAGTTTTTAGGAAGTTTCAGGAAAAAAGATTAATTATTTGTAAAGTAACTTATTTTTTCACATCCCAGTATTGATATTAAGGAAGGCAAAATTGTTTAGTGTAAAAGGTCACAATACTGATCATATGTCAGTTTCACCTTTTAGCTATTAGTGTAACTTCAGAAAGTCACCTCATTCATTTGACCTTCAGGTACCTGATCTCTAAAATATGACTGATGCTAATTCTTGTTTGACCTACTGGACACTGCTGTGAGGTGCAAATGACTTATGAATAGTAAAAGGTGTTAAAGTGCCATATAGAGCTTGTTTGCCCTTAGCATTTTAATGTTAAATCAATAAAATTGTATAGTATTATAGTATCTGTTTGTATATACACAGGCACAAATATTTTGGATGTAAAGTTTGTTTTTTTTTGTTTGTTGTTTTGTTTTTTAATCAGCCAGGGTATCTATATTCTCTATTATTAACAGGCAATGATGTACCTGTCTGAAATTATATAACATTTATAAGATAAAACATAAAAATATAAAATTTTCTAATGCCAATTAATTTTGTACATATATTAGATACACATATAATATGTATTACATATAACTTGAATAATTTATTTAAATTTATTTTTAAAATTATTTGTGAGGCTATGTTTCCAAGCTCTTATGTACTTTTTAATGTACTTTGATTTTTAATATACACTTTCTTCTGTAGCTTTCTCTCCCCTTTCCTTCATTGTATCATTCTTGCTATATACTTTGTTGATATAGCCAAGATTGTTTACAGAGAGTAACTGGTCAAATAACCTTACTATTTATGACAACTTCAGAAAGCATACTGTTTCAAGTTTTTGTTTTTATTTTAATAAATGCAAAGTTATGATGGAGGATTGAAGGAGAGCACATTTCAAACAAGGTCCATAGAAAAGATTGCTGGAGGTAGTTAATAAATGTCAAGAATTCTAATCATGAAATATTCAAGATTTTCCAGGAGGAAAAAATCTAGTATAATTTAGGTCTTTTCATTCATTCAAATACTTCCTTTGATCACAGCAATTCTGATTACATTCATTTAATTTCCTTGCTCCAATTTGCTCATTGACTTTGTCCATATCTCTGCACAGTTAACACATTTGCTGATATTTCTGGCTATCTTCACAATCAATTATGCATTTATCAGCTGATTGACCATGTAACAATTTGATTTGGTTGTTAAGGGAGCTTCAAGTCCTGGATTGACTCTTGCAGTTGTTTTTCAGCTGTACAGAAATGGTGTCAGAGAGGAAATTTTGGAAGTTCTATGAAATGCCTCATATCCTCAAATGGTCATCTAAATATAACCCTCTGGTGAGAGTCCAAGGCTCTTCTACTCCCAACCAGTTATTAGAGGTCTGACTCTGCTTCAGATAAGGGACACAGGGAAGTCCTGAGATGACACTGTGCCAGGGCTCCAGAGGGCAGAGCTTTGGGTGGGATGAGCAAAGTAGTTAAAATCTCAGGGATTCATAGAGTGGACTTTTGAATTTGTTGGGATTTTGGGTTCTCTCCTCTATGTCTGTGTTGGATAGGGTTCCAAAGTCTTTTTTCCTTTGAGAGCATGCTCCCTTTCTAACCTCCTGAGAAAGTCTATTGGTAATCAGGATGGACTCCGCAATCCAGGAGGACTGGAGTGGATGTGTTACCTTGCTGCTTTAGGTCTTAAAGTTATCTTTCATGGCTTCGTCATGGTTAATGTGGAAAGATAATACAGTTAGACTGCATGTTTAGAAAAAAGGAACAATGGTAAATAGCTGACACATTTTCATGTAGACTAGAAACACTCAAAGAGTTTTGGTGAGTCACCTGGGGTCCACTCTAGTGCACTGCAACTTGAGATTTCATTCCAAGTGGGGAGGCCAAACTCCAGTAACAAAGCATGCTATTTGCTGGTCTTTTCTGATGGTCTTTTCCATCTGTTGTGCCAGTAACCTTTTTATCAAGGATTCAAGATTGCCAGCCAACTTTTCCCTTCTTTACAAAGCTAACAATGATGTTATTTTTATTGTTTTTGTTGTTATAGTCCCTACCCTCAAGTGATTCTTAGCTGGTTGATAAAAACATAAATACAAGCAGCTAGCCATAGTGAAATGTGGTAAGTAGAGAATTACTTCACCAATGAAGGTATTATTTCTCAGTAATGGGATAGATTCCACCAGCTCTAACATTAAATATTCAAGAATCTCGTCAGCTGGTTGTTAAACCATTGGTAGCTTGAAACTGACCATGGTGGGAATATAGACACCATGGAAATTGGCAAATGCTACAAACTAGGACTAAAAAAATATCTTCATCTGAGGATGTGTTTTATTGGTTTCAGAGAGAGAGGAAGGGAGAAAGAGAGAAACACTGATGTGAGAGAGAAGCATCAGTTGATTGCCTCCTGGACTCTCCTGGACTGAGTATGTGCCCTGTGTGGGGGTTGAACCCGCCACCTTTTGGTGTGAGGGATGATGCTCCAACCAACTGAGTCACTCATCCTGGGAAAAATTAGGACTTTTTAAGGTTTGTTCAGAGGGTCAGTTTGCCAAAACAACACGGAATTTGAGCTGGAAAATGGGGGGAAGGTGATGAAAATCATTGCAAGCAGAGGGGACAGGTATTATGATTAAAATATCATTTATAAAAATTTCAGTAATATTTGATGTTTGAAATGGTTTATTCTCTTTAATGCATAATTATTAATTCAATATTATTAAAATATAGAAATTACATATTATTTTCTTTTACATACTAGTTTGCCTCAGACTGATAGTATAAATACAAGTTTCCCATCACAGTTATGTTTTAGTAATTTTCCCCTTAATGTTTGTCATAGATTTACATATATATGCACTTTGCTCTATTTTCCTTTGGTACTTACTGTTATTGAGGAAGTGTAAATATTAGCCTGTATTTTATCCATTTGTAGGCTATTTTCTTCTTCTTTGATGCCTTAATATTTTTGTATTATCCTATAATCTCAGATTTGCACTATTTCCAGAATGAATCTTATTTTAGCCTGATGGTTAGTGCAGCTTTAAACTCTACATATTTGGTTTCTTTTTTAACCTCAGGCAAATTTGTGTGTGTGCGTGTGTGTGTGTGTGTGTGTGTGTGTGTGTGTGTTTTAGAACTTCCTTTAATTTTGTCAGAAAGACTTCTTTGGGTTGAGTTTTTATTTCCTTTCTTCCATAACAATCCGTTTCCTGTCATTTTCACTTTTGTTGTTTACTTTTGTATTTAAGGTTTCTCAAATGTTCTCTCTTTTTCAGAGATTTGATTTGTTAACATCTGTTTTTATTGCCTGTGCTGGGAAGTTTAGCTGTACTCTTGCTCTTGAGTTTCCTTGCATTCTTTCATTATTTTAGTCAGATTTCTTTGCATCCCTGCTTTTATACCAAACACTCTTTAGTGTTTACTTTCTTACTCCAGAGGCTGCTTTCTTCTTTTGTTTTTGAAGACATCAAGCATACTTTGCTAAACTTTACTTTTTACTTTTTTATATTGTGTATCCATTAACATGTTTTTATTGAATTTTGGGGGGTGACAATGGTTAATATGATTATATAGGTTTCAAGTGTACAATTCTATGATACCTGATCTGTATATTGCAAAGTGTGACCACCACCCAAAGTCAAACCATCTTCTGTCACCATATATTTGGCCCAAAGCAATATAAAGATTTAATGCAATCCCCATTCCCATGACAATTTTTAAAGAAATACAACAAAAATCATCAGATTTCTTATTGATTTTCATCCAGACCTGGCATTTTCTAAAAGATGTTTTCCTTGTTTTGTACCGTCTTGTTTTATTTTCATCAGCCTGGGCTGTTCTCCTAGGTACAAACACTACCATTCTTTGGCTCTAGAACCAAAGGCAGATTGATTTGCACATATCTTAGAAAGTTTGTTTCCAATAGTGATTATTCCAGAAAAAGATGTACTTAGGAATTCTTTTCTTGAAGGGAAAGGCTTCTCAGACAAGGCTTGCCAACGTATGCCTCTGATGGCTTTGTGGGCAGAAGCTCCTGAATGGATGTATGGGCAGGCTCTGGCTGGCTTAAAAAGATGATTCTTCGACAGCTAGAAAAAAGTCACATGTTTCTGGTCTGTGCTATTTAAAAAAAAACTCTTTAATCATATGCACGTAAGGGGACTAAAGTGCAGCACCAGGCTGATAGTGGAAGGGAACAATGTGTTCTTCCTTTGTCCCAATATTGGCTCAGCACAGTTCTGAGATCGCATACGCAAGTGGGCTAGGTTGGGAAATAGAATAGTGGAGAGGACTGAAGAGACCTGGGGGAGAGGATGGAGGCAAGGACTTGCAGTAGTCTCAGTTGGCAGACTCCACCAGATTCACTCAGAGCGCAGACCCAGCAGTGTTCAGCCTCATGCTTCTGGAAATGTTCCCAAGCTGTGTTCTCTGTAGGGTCCCGTTTGAACTTCATATCCCCAGAGCTCCCGTCTTTGGCTGAACCGTCCCAGACTAGTACACATTTGTTGGTTTTCTTCACAGCTTTCTCATCAGATTCCTCCTCGTCATCTCCGTTTTTGTTAGATGTCTGTTTGCCTCACTTTATCTGATGCCGCATAAGATGCCCCCTTCCGCTGTCGCTTTAGAACAGATAATTCATTGCTGTGGGGGGCTATTCTGTGCATTGTAGGATGTTTAGCACTGTCAGTGGTCGCTGACCAGTAGATTCAAGTTGCCACACCCCAGCCCCCATGGTGACAACCCAAAATGTCTCCAGACATTGCTAAAAGTTACTTGGCGGGGGGCAAAATCACTCTCCCTTCTTCCTGTTGAAACCACTGCTACAGATTCTAAAAATATATGTCTAAATTTGTACTAAATGCTATAAATTTTATGAAGCTTTCTCCAAAATGGAGTGATGTTCTTTTATCTGATTTCTTGTACTGCTGCCATTTTTCTCTATCTTTATAGTCCCTTAATAAACTGAGAATGAATTATATAAGGCATTACTTTTTTTTTAATTCACTGATTAGAGGCCTGACTGAAAATTTAAGATGAGCTCTTTGGAAAATAAGAAAATTGATCATCAAAAAGAGAACAAGTTTTGAGAGATGGCAGTGATGGAAAAAATTTAAGAAAGAAATATATTTGAGAGACCGGAGGCGGCCGAGAGACCGAAGGAGGCCCCGCGACCAGGGATGGCTCTATGACCAGAGGAGGCCCTGTGACTGGAGGAAGCCCTGCGACCAAGAGTGGCCCTGTGACCCGAGGTGGCCCTGGGACCAGGACCAGGGGTGGCTCTGTGACCTGGGGAGACCTCATGACCGTGGGAGGCTCTGTGACTAGGGGTGGCTCTGCAACCGGCAGACCTGCGACTGGAGGAGGGGGCTTTGTGGAAGACTCAGCTCACACCTGTGATCCTAGGTGAGACAAAAAAATAACAACAAAACACACACAACAACAACAACAACAACAACAACAAAACTGGAACTGTGAAAAAAACAGGGAGCATCCCAACAGCTGAAACAGTGGAAGCTGTGAATATCAGGATACCCGATGGAGACTGCCCCACTGAATCTCACAGGTATTCTACCACAGAAGTTCACACCATAAACCCAGGGAGCCAGAACAGATCAATTTAAGAAGCTGAGGCTGAGAAGAAGAGTCTTACAATGGGAAGACAAAGAAACAATCCCCCAATAAAAGAAAAGGAGGAAGTCCCAGAAAGAATGCTAAATGAAATGGAGGCAACTTAACTTATCAAATTTTTAGTTCAAAGCAATGGTTGTCAGGAAGCTCCATGAGCTCTCAAAGAGCTACCAGAAACTACAGGGAAGCTACGAGGAACTCGCTGCAAACTATATCAACATGAAAAAGGAAACAGAAACTATTAGAACACAGTGGAAGGAATTAAAAGCAGAATTGATGAAGCAGAAGATTGTGTCAGTAAGTTGGAGGACAAAGTAGGAAAAAACACCCAGAAAGAGCAAGAAAAGGAAAAGAGGCTCAGAAAAAAGGAAGAGGGATTAAGAGAAATGTAAGACAATATGAAACGTAATAATATCCGTATAATAGGGATTCCAGAAGGAGAAGAAGAGCAAGGGATAGAAAATCTATTTGAAAAAGTAATGATGGAAAACTTCCCTAATTTGATGAGAGGAAAAGTCACACAAATCCAGGAAACATAGAGAGTTCCAATCAAGAGGAACCCAAAGAGGCCCACTTCAAGACACATCATAATTAAAATGGCAAAATTCCAAGACAAAGAGAGAATCTTAAAGGCAGCAGGGGAGAAAAAGGAGGTAACATACAAGGGAGCCTTGATAAGGTTAGCAGCTGACTTCTCCATGGAAACACTCCAAGCCAGAAGAGAATGGCAAGAAATATTCCAAGTAATGAGAACCAAAGGCCTGCAACCAAGACTACTTTACCCAGCAAGGCTTTCAACCAAGATAGAAGGCCAAATAAGGAGCTTGCCAGACAAAAGAAGTCTAAAAGAATTCACCTCTACCAAACCTGTTCCACAAGAGATGCTAAAGGGACTGCTTTAAGGAAAGGAAGGAAAAGAGAGAGAGAGAGAGAGGAACATAGGTATGAAAATGGCAATGAATCGGTACCTATCAATAATGATTTCAAATGTAAATGGATTAAATGCTCCAATCAAAAGGCATAGAATAGCTGAATGGATAAGAAATCATGACCCATACATGTGCTGTCTACAAGAGACCCACCTCAGGACAAAAGACCTACACAGACTCAAAGTGAAGGGCTGGAAACAAATTTTCTAAGCAAATGGACAGGAAAAAAAAAAAGCCGGGGTAGCAATACTCATATCAGACAAAATAGATTTCAAAAAAGGGCCATAAAGAGAGACCCAGAAGGTCACTTTATTCACCGATTAATCTGGCAAATATTCATGGAACACATAATATATGCTGTGGTCTCTGTCAGGTTCTGGAATAACAAATCTTGTGAGACACTCTCCCTGCTAGTTCTTAACTTTTGGGACTTCTATCATATCTACAAATAATCATATTTATCTTCTTAAAATTTATTTTTCTTTTGGCTTCCTTAATAAATATTTATTTTTTATTTTCTTCCTACATTTTCACTAACTATAGGACTTATCAGTACCTTTAAAATGTGAATGTCATTTCTAGATTTCCTAAGGAAGGGGTAAAGCATGTGGTATTCCTTAATTTTACTCAATCCTAGTGCTCTATTTTCTCCAAAGCTTCTCATGAAATTGTTAGTCTGGGCTACAGGCTTTGTGAAATACTCATATATACATTTCTCTAATATCTAAGGATAGATGATGATGACATTTTTCAAATTAATATTTTCAGCCTTAATCTTTTGCAGAGCCCAGACCCACATAATCAACTCTTCTTAAGTATCTCAGATTAAAGTCCCCAAGATATCTCAAACTATGTACTTTGTGATCCCCAAAGCAGAGAGAAAAATGTGTTTTCCTCAGTTCCTTTACCACTGTTCTGTCATGGTCTTAGCTCAGTGTAGGGTTAGTCAT
>PVKU01008622.1:0-71537 GCA_004027475.1 Anoura caudifer | reverse complement strand
TTCCTCCCATCTCTGTTGGTTCCCCATGCATCTTTCTTCATTTCACTTATTGTAGCCTTCATTTTTTCATCTAATTTGTGAGCAAAATCAACCAATTCTGTAAGCATCCTGATTACCAGGGTTTTGAATTGTGCATCTGATAGGTTGGCAATCTCTTCATCACTTAGATAAATTGGCTCTGGGGCTTTGATTTGTTCTCTGGTTTGAGCCATTTTCATTTCTGGGTTTTTTTTTTGTTTCTTTGTTTGTTTTGTCTAGTCGTGGCTGTTACGTAGTGAGGGGTGGAGCCTCAGGTGTTCCCCAGGGCGGGACAGCCCAGTCGCTGGGTAGTGACGCTGTATGTGGGGGCGGGGTCTGAGAGGAGATAATGGCGGTTGCTTTACTCACTCTCAGATTCCAGTTCCTTTCATTGCTTCCCCTTTGCCTGGATTATCTGCACGTGAATGTGGGACCACCCGGTCAGCCAGCTGCCTTGTGCGGCCTCACTGGTTCTGCACAGTTGCTGCCCCGTGTCGGGGTCTGCTAGTCGCCGCCTGTGCACCTGGGGGCTGCCAGCCGCTGCTGCCTGTGTGCCCGACTGCACCTCCGCTTTTTCCTGCCGTGACTCCGCCCCTCTTACCGGTCTGGATGAATCGTTGTTGGACTTCCAAACAGTTTGATTTTCTGAGTTCTGGTTGTTTTCTTGTTTCTAAATCTTTGTTGTCCTTAATTTGGTTGTGAGAAGAGGCACAGTGCATCTGCCTATGCCTCCATCTTGGCCGGAAGTCATTATCAAACATTTTAAAACCCAAAACTGAGGGTTAAACCAACTAACTATACGCCAACTTTTGGGAGAAGGGTCTAAAAGTATGCATTTTTTTCATTTGCATGTTCTTAAGTTGCCTTAAGAACCTGTGGGTAAAAAGCTTAAATATAAATGCAATAAAATATTTTTCTTTCTCATTGTATATGATATTACAGAGTAGTTGAGTAAATATTTGTTGACTTGACTAATTTAATTTTCATATCATATGCAAAGGTGTAATTTTTCTTTAGTAAGCTAATTAATAACAAATATTGAAATAATATTTCTAATTGAAATATGAATACTATTATGCTTCCTTAACTTTCTTATATTAAATTTTAGATCTGCCTTTCACTAAAGTATTTATTTCCTTTTGACAAATTCACTCAGATGTTTTCATTTAAGAAATTCATAACAAGAAGTTAAAAATAAAATATTTTTTCAGTAACAAATCTGCCATTTTTTAAAAATTATAATTCTGAGGAAACACCATAAAAAATGCTGGTGAGAATGAAAATTGGTTCGGTCTTTCTGGACAGAAATTTGTTGAGACAAGTCAAAAACCTTTCCTAAGAAAATTAACGTATATGTACACAGAGCGTTTCTTGCAGCCTTTTAAAAGAGTTTATAATAATGAAATATAGTACATTAAGTATTTAACAAAGTGGGATTAATGAATGAATTAGGAAGCATGCATAATACAATAGAATTTTCACCTGTTAAAATAATTTTTGAAGCATGAACTACTATTTCATGACACAAAAAACACTGATTTTCATTGATAAGTGAAAAAAGCTTACGTGTATGTATTTTACAATCAAGTACTAGCAATCTAGTCTTCTCAACCAATTTATAGAGTATATTATTATTTTCATTTGGCAGATGAGTAAATCAGGTTAAGGAAGGATAAATAACTTGCCTGAAGGTCACACAGTTATGTAGAGTTTGGTAATATACATACTATATGTATACACATACACACACACACACTAAAGTACAGTATAGACCAAAATGTTACTAGTGACCATCTCTTGGAGTGGAATTTGGGGTAATTTTTATTTGTATTTAATTTGCTTATCTCTAAAAAGTGTCCTACAATTTAGAAAGGCAGCATGGGTCTGATATTGCGCAGCAGAATCTAATTGTAGTTAACAGTCTCATCTCAGTCTCTATCTCAGGCAGGCTGCTTGACCCATTCGAAGGCAGGTGATCTGGGCTGACAGGGTATCGTCTCCCTAAATGATAAACAGGTTTTGGGCATCATCTTATTCTAACATCTTAATACTCTACATCACTTGCACCTAAAAGTGCACTTGTAAGTAATAAAATCTTTGGTTTTTCATCAGTTGTCACTTGTCAACGTTTTTATTTTTGTTTTTTAATTTCCATTACTCTATGGAAGCCAATATCCTTGTATTGTTACCTTCTGCCTGAGTCACTTGGGGATTCAGTTTTCTCCAGCCTTCCGGGTCTCAGCATACAGGGGAGACCCAGCCTTTTTTTCTGACCTGATTCCTGACAGCGCTCTCTCTTGTGCCTGGATATCTTGTGTTTAAGGTCAAGCCCTCCTGTTGCAGGGAACAGCCAAAGCTGTGCTCCCATCCTGTTACCTTGGAGACTGACTCATGTCCAGAATTGGAATTCGCTGTTGGATTGGTTGACTTGCTAGCCCTGTGATTTTCCATTTCTCACTATTCCTTTCCAGTGATCTCAAAGCCTTCTCAGTTCGGCATTCAGTGTAAGCATCAGGCTGTGGATTCTGCCAGCTTCTTAGGGGCTGATCTTGACTGACGCCAGTCCCTTCAGTGACTTAGTAAGATTTTTGACATAATTCCAATTAGAAAAGAAAAATGTAGAGGTTTGATGGCATATATCAATAAAAATGTCTCAGGACAGGTACCAGTTGATTACTGTAGATTGTGGTACTAATTTCTAAATTTCATGTAAGATTTAGGTCACATTAGATGGTAAACAACAAAAAATGAATGGCTGATTTTTTGCCAGTGATACAGATTATCATAATAAAATGAAAAAAATTAGTAATTACAGAGCTCTATAAATATAGTAGGATGGGTGAAGCGGACACTGGCCAGCAGTGTCCACCCACCACAGATGATGGGTAATCCTCTATCACTGAAATTTATTACTTACCTGAATTAAAAACACTTTGATGCTATAGTCTTCTAAATCAGTAGCTGTTATTCGTAAATTTTGGTGGTTTGCTCTTTGAATCTCCATTTGAGCCCAGAGTTTGCTGTTGAGAATCAGCCTCAGACTGCCTTGATTGCGCATAACTAAAATAGGAAGGTAAATTCATCAGGCCACGGAACAATTGATCTCTCAGCCTTCCAGGGGAATTTCCCATTGTTGAAAGCAAAGTAAACCCTGTAGTTGTTTTTTGGATTGTATTTTCACTCTTAAATTTGACTCAATTGTAATTTTTCAAACTGGGCTTTATTATGTTAAAGGATTTTTGCTTGTTTTGGTTAAAATGCTGGAGTTATATTTCTTATTCTAATATGAAAAATAATTAAAATTTTAGAACTCGTTTGAGGACCTAATGGTCTGGTCTCAAGAATTCATCCAGAAATTGTTTACAATATAGAAAACTGAAACAAAATCTTTAAGCATTAGGAAAATGGAGTTAGTTAAATGAATGATGGTGCAGCCATTTAAGGTATTATGAACCCATTAAAATATGGAAATAATGATTGCTGAGGAAAAGTGATCATGATATACTGTGTAAAAAGAAAAAATCTGGTTGTCTGGTTGCAAAGCAATATATATGCCATGAAACACATTTTTCAATATACGTATACTTTTATGTATATAGAGAACAAAGCCTAGAGGAATACACTGTTAAAAGAGGTGATCACAGGAAGATAGGCCTATGAATGATTTTTTAAATTTTTGTTGATCTGTATTTTCTGTCATCTATAACAAATATGTATTTCCTGTATAATAAAAAAGTTGTCTTGTGGTTTTTTTGGCAGCTGATGGAAGGAGTAGAATTAAACCAGAGCAGCAAAACAAGAAGCACCTGCCCTGGGAGTAATACTTGGTTGGATTACTTAGAAACCCGTTTTTCAGTTACAGAACTGAAGACATTGTTTCTATTCTCTTAGCCTGAATTCTATTCCTTACCCAGTTCTTCAGCTGGATATCTGAAACTCAACAAACACGCACAGACCTAGATCCAACTTCTCTCCGCGGTCTCCTCCACAGCTTTGACTGCCGAATGTTGACCAAACCTGTCCACCCCACCCAGATCTCTGCTTGGGCTCACTTTCACTCTGGGCCTCTGAACAAGGGCCAGGAGGTCTTCCCATTGCCAAACCCTCCCAAGTCTCTCAGTCTGAGTGACTCCAGATTCCAGCTATCCCTCTGTCTGCAGAATTCAATAACCACACGCCTTTTATTTGCATGGAAACTGACCCTTCATCCCAACCCACACACCATGTTTAGAATGGCCAGGGTAAATTATAAGGCAAATGTTATCTTTTAGAAAAACTATCTTCACTTTTTAAATAATTTGTATCCTAATCCTTTAACTAATAATGAATTACTATGTAGGTATCCAGTTTGCTCTGTCACAGGTACTTCCCATACATTATCTCACTGAATTCTCACAATCACTTCAGTAAGTTATGGAATATTATCCCCACCTTAAAATGATACAGCTAGGGCAGAGAGAAAGTAACTTGTCCAAGGTCACCAGTCAGTCAGAGCGGAAACCAGAACCGGTACCCGTGAACTCTGCTATCAGAGCCTACTCTAAACAGGAAGCTCCTATGGTACACTGGAAATAATATTGCTTTCAACAGTCTGATTTCTTGACATATTTTATAACGCATCTCCAGAAAATGATATGCATCTGTATTGGAAGTTTCACCCTGAGAAACAGCTCCCTGCGGAACAAATGATTCCTTACTTAGTCTGGACTGGGAGACTCCGCAGTCGCTTCCGGCTGTGTCATTTAGCCTCAGGGCTCCCCGGCCCCTTTCCGTCCAGGACTCTGTTGTTTTGTTGAATACAAAAAGCTTGCAGTTGATCTGAAGGACAATATTTTACAATGTCAAGTATATAGAAAGTGTTTTTCAAATTCTTGCCTATACTTTTATTTGTTTGATCTCTTACCAGAATAACCTTTGTTAATGATTTATACATCTGCTTTTAAATGTTATTTAACTTTTAAAGGCATAGAAGTTTTGAATAGTTCAAACCTCAAAAAACAAGATGATGTAAAAAGGGAGACGTCCCTCCCCAACCCTACTTTCCCATCTGTGCTTCCCATGCCCTGCAATAGGTAACTGCTATCGCTAATATTTTGTTTATCCTTCCAGAGATATTTATATGTATATACATACCAACACATATATATGTTCCCATTTTCTTTCTGTAAATGGTAGAATATCATACTACTTTCTGTATCTTGCTTTTTCACTTAACAATACAGTTTATAGTAATGAGTACATGAAACAGTTCATTCTTGTCTTACGTCTTAATTATTGTATTGTTTTCCATAGGAGCAACTGTAAACTACTTTTGCCCCACTCTGTATATCTATATATACACACCAACTTTTAAATTAAACAATGCTATTTGAGCTACGTGATGTATTCAAAAGTAACCATGAAACTATTTGTATGCTTAAAATATCTTAAAGAATATAGCAGGAGAACTAAGATATGCTACCAGAATACTCTACTGCAATTTAAAATACCAGCGCTTTTCAAATACCACTGTGCACATGAATCACCTAGAAGACTTGCCAGGTTCTCACCCCTAGCAATCACTTTGATGAGTCGAGGACTAATCGGACACAAGGCTATGCTTTGAGATACACTTGCAGAGTAGATGTCTTAGTATATCATAGAGGATGAGAAGAGGAAAGGGGAGAGTTTGCTAGAAGAGCAGATGTAGAAAGATGAAAGGAAATTGGTGCCTGGTTGAAAAAAATGGTTAAGTTGTAGTAATCACTTTTCACCTACCTAGACTGACACCTAGACCATGCAACATTCACATCCTGTGTGGGAGAATGTGTGCTACATGTGTGAAATTCTTGATTCACAGGAAAATCAAAACTTACTCGAAAACTTTCAAAAGGAAAATGAAATTCTTTTACTATCGTGAACTAAGATCAACTCATCTCATCAGCACTTGAAAACCTGTAGTGTACCTTGCACTTTTAAATCACACGGTAAGAGCAGTGACTGTACAAGCCAGTGGGGAAGCATTGAACATGTTGAAGCTGTGTGGAGAAAGGGTTCTGAGCTGTCTTCTTGCTAAGGGACTGATGGGAATGGTTGTAAACCCAACGACCCATTTTCCTGCAAATTACACGTACAAACTGGAAGAATGCAATAAAATACTGGTTTCATTTTGGGAAATGTTTAAAATTTTTATTAAAACAGCTTAGTTTTCCTGAAAACTATATCTCTGCCTTTTTAAAAGATGTCCCTGCTGATGGCAATTTCCTTCTGCGTGTGTAAGTGCAAGCACAAAGCAATGCAAGATGTACCAACCTTCAACACATTATATTCTGCTTCCTCCCCTGTTATTATATCAATTTTCTTCAGCAAACATGTTGGTGATGGTTTAGAAGAGAGAGCAGCAGCTGATTCAATTAGGGATATATTTTTAATAGAGTCTGTTCCTAAAAGAAAATGGGGGAAAAAAGAACACATAAAAGGCCCCATTTTCTTTACTGTACACATTCTTTATTGCCCCTATTACATACTTGTTTCTTCCACTTTTTATAACAATGAGTGTTTCCAAAAAACTAAAGTTCTTGAGTTTAGATAAATCTCTTTAATGATTCCCCATATCATTAAGTCAACAATTTTTAAAAGCTTCTGTATCATGTAACCATATTTATAAGCTTATCCAATAAATTTTAAAATATTCAACTATTATTTTTGTATTTTGTAGATACTAAATAAATGATATGGAAAAATAGGAAATAAACTAATTAAACCCGATGTTTTACAAATGAAACAATTCTTACTTGAGTTTGGAGAGTTGATAGGAAATTTTAGAGTGGATTTGAAAAGTTTTTCCTTGGCATAAGAATCATTTTCAAGTTGAGGCTGGGTGAGTTTTTGAGTACCCTACGTGGGGGAAAAAGATGTATTATTTAATTTTATCCTCATTTATTCACGGTAAGTCAAAAGATATCTTTGTTCTTCTGTTTTAACAGAGGGGTAAACCAACCCCACTGCTATGTTTTTGTCTAGGCTCCCTCCTGCTGGACAGGAAACCACCCCCCATCCTTAGAGGACCTTGATGCTGATCTTCAGGAAGCGTAATCCAGTTACCAGCAGCCTACTTCAGTTGGGGTCTAGTTCCAGGGACAATGAGGGACAATGAGAGGCAATGAACAGCCGTCACTGCCTTTTAGGCCCAAAAGGCAGTGACAGCTGTTCCATGCTACCACCAGGCTAACCTGACACCTTTAAGGAAGTGCCACTATTATCTATTTCAGGGTATTTCAGTATCCCCAGCAATTTGCTGTTTCTTTCCATTGCATTAAATAAATAATCATAGTAAAATTATCCAGAGAACCCACTGAGCTGTCTCACAGATCATCTTCAGAGAAAGACTCTTTTCTCCCAGACAGTTTTTTTTGTTTGTTTGTTTTCATACCCAGACGGTTTTTGCCAACCATCACTTTTAAGGCTGCACGCATGGGTCAGTGCCTGTGCGCTGTAAGCAAGGCCTGTGTGAAAAAAGACGGAGTAATCGCTCTGCCACTTATGATACTGTACCGCCCCCAGCAGAACAGGGGAAACAGGAGTGATACTTAAGTGTGTATCTTTTCCCTTATAAATGCAAGATTCTTTCACAGTATTTAACTGGACACCAAGATATTCTACTAAAATTGGTAGAGAGGGGGACAATTATTTTCATTTGCAGAAAATAGAAACTAAGGAACAGAAAGCTTAATGATTAACTCTAAAAGCTTGTGGTCAGCTAGCTAACAAGTCAGGAGGATATGGTGCCTCCCAAATCACCAGGCCACAGGAATGCAAGATTAACTAGAAAACAAATACAAATTATCTCTATTCCTCCTATTTTGAGGATGTTATCAACTTAAAGAGATAGGAAGCTCAGATTCCTTTATGAACCAAATGTGAAGTGCCCACAGGAAAGAGCACAGGTGCCTCCTCAGACTAAACCTGTGAGCCTGACCTGTTCCTTTGTATAGGTATCTTTCTGTCTCTCTCTACTAGACTATAAGCACCTCTAACACACCGAGTCTCATTTAGGTTTGCATAACCCCTTGCCCATGTGGTTTTCAAGCCTGGATACATGCTAGAATCACCTGGCACCTGGCCTCACCCACAGAGATTCTGATCCAGTTGGTTTTGGGAGATGCCCAGGCATAAGGAATACTTTAAAGGCTCACCAGATGTCTAATATGCACCATACTTGACACTAACACCAATGCTTTGTATATCATATGAACACAATACATCTGCTAAATTGAGTTGAATGTTAAGGTTGATCCTATGAGGTTTGGAGTTATTTTATTTTTGTCTGTGTTGTCTTACAGAGGCCATGACTAATCTAGTGCTAATTTAGGAATAAATGTCATGGACTAACTGTACCTAAAGCTATTGCCTGGAACTTCACTCTGGAAGTTGGTCCATTCTGGTTCCGATGCAAAGGTATAGGTCAACGGCTCTAGGATTGCCTGTGTTGACCTGCATTTTAGGAGTGACAGAAGTGTGCCACTAAACTGAAGAGCTATGATGCTATTCTTGGAATTGGGGTTCAGCCTCGCGTAGGTGTGGAATAAAGTACATCTTAAAAGTGACTGATTTGTGGAAGCCCTGAAAACCCTGGAATAAACTGGCCTCATGAGTTGGTCCTTTTGTTACTCTGAACCATTTCATGGGTTTTTAAACCTCTATAGCCTCTTTGAGGTCCTTCACATAATTAATAGCCATAAAGCAAGATACACACTTTGGCCTGTCTTCGCCAAGATTGTAGTCTGTTTAAAAGCTGGAAAGGGCATGAAGATGTGATGGACCAGATTAAAGCACAGGCACATTTGCGCCACTGTTTTCACTTTGCTGTGTAAATCCTAGCTTAGATGATTGTTGGGAACTGCCCTGTCTGGTTTCAGAAGCTTTAACCCTCGGTGGCTAAGGCTGAGTAAGAGACCTTGGGACCATAAGCCACTAAAGAGACAAAGCTTATCTCCCTGGCAAGGACCCGCCTCTGTTCCCTTTCACTTCAGCCTGCTTGGCCCCAGGCAGATAACTGGTTAGTTAATGACGGGTAAGATTCCTCAAGGGAGGGATGACCTAAGACAGGCACAGTCACAAGGAGCCCTCAGGGAAGAACTTGGGGGGCTATAGAAAAGGGGGTGATGGAACCTCACCCCTCAGCTTTGACATAGCCTGAGTCCTCATTCTGTCTGCAAGAAGTCTCCTAATCTCTTGGCTGCCTTACTTTCCTTGCGTGACTTAAGCCTGAAACAATGCTGGAGGTGGGTGCAGCCCTATGCTGGAAAGGGCAGGTTCCCCAGGGCAATCAGACCTAACAAAGAATATATAAAATCCTGTGAAACCTGCTTTGCTAATACCCTCAACTTAAATGATAAGGGTCCAAGTACAGAATGAGATTGTTTCCCTAAAGTTTTATGGCCCTTTAGCTATCTGACCCTGATTCAGAATAAGCCCTCATAGTTCTTTGAATGTTATCTATTGTTTGATCCTTACTTCCTGACAATGACTAATGAGCTTTACCTGTATTTCTATGCAAATTAAACCCAATAAAAGCCCCTTGAGGAACAGGCCCCTGGCCCTTGTCCTTTAAGAGACTGACCACCTTTCCTCCCCAAGCAGATCAGGTCTTGATAGACTTATTCTCATCCGTGGCAGCTGGGTATGGGGCCCTGCGGGCAGAGCTCTCCCACAGATGATGCTGTATTAGAGACATGACTGAAGGAGGGCAGAGCAGCGGCTGCCTTGGGCAGGAGGATGTTCAGTACTGAATGAGGTGGCAGTGTAATAGTTCAGGGGTCCCCACTGGGCAAGTGTATTCCCCTAGGCAAGCGATTTTCCTCTAAGAGATAGTGCCCAAAAGTTATAGTAACACTTTTCAGTGTAACAGCTAGAAGAGGAGAGTGGTGGTTAATGAGAAAAAGAAATGGCAAAGATTTTAAATGCAGCTTGTTACAAAAAAGGCTATTGAAAAACTAATTAAAATATCATTATCAGTTGAGCTTATCTAACCATTGCAGTTAGTTCTGGGATTTCCTTGGATACCTTTGGTTTAACACAAGGCAAGAACTACAGACTTCCAGCCAAGATGGAGGCATAGGTAGACACACTGTGCCTCCTTGCACACTGAAATAAGGACAACAACAATTTAGAAACAAAAAATAACCAGTACCAACAGAAAATTGAACTGTATGGAAGCCCAACAACCAAGGAGTTAAAGTAGACACATTTATCTAGACCGGTAGGGGGCTGGAGTCAGAAGGTCAGGCAGAGAGGGGTCAAACAAAGTGGTGGCTGGCAGACCCCAGCCTACAAGGCGGCAGCAGGCGAACTCAGTGAGGTGGTGGATTGTTAAGGGGCGCGGTGCCCAAGGCAGCTGGTGGACCTGGTGGTCCCACATTTGCACACAGATAAACCAGGTGAAACTGGGAAACGAGACAGACTGCACAACCCAGAGCTCCAGTGCAGGGAAATAAAGCCTCAAAACACTGATTGAAAACACCTGTGGGGGTTGAGGTGCCAGGAGAGACTACCAGCCTCACAGGAGAGATCGTTGGAAAGACCCACAGGGTCCTGGAATGCACACAAGCCCATCCACCCAGGAATCAGCACCAGAAGGGCCCAGTTTGCTTGGGGGGAGTGGCAGAAGGACTGAAATCTGGCAGAGAGTGGAGTAAGCACCATTGTTCCCTCTCGGACCCCTGCCCTACAAACAGCATCACAACCCAGCAACGGGGTTGCCCTGCCCTGGTGAACACCTAAGGCTCTGTCCTTCACTACATAACAGGTGCGTCAAGGCAAAAAAAAAAAAAAAAATGGCCCAAATGAAAGAACAGATCAAAGCTCCAGAGCAAATACAACTAAGTGACGAAGAGATAGCCAACCTACCAGATACACAGTTCAAAGCACTGGTAATCAGGATGCTCACAGAATTGGTTGAGTATGGTCACAAATTAGATGAAAAAATGAAGGCTATGCTATGTGAAATAAGGGAAAATGCACAGGGAACCAATAGTGATGGGAAGAAAACTGGGACTCAAATCAATGGAGTGGACTAGAAGGAAGAAACAAACATCCAATCAGAAAAGAATGAAGGAACAAGAATTCAAAAAATTGAGGAGAGGCTTAGGAACCTCCAGGACATCTTTAAATGTTCCAACATCCAAATTATAGGGGTACCAGAAGGCGAAGAAGAAGAGTAACAAGTGGAAAAGTTATTTGAACAAATAATAAAGGAGAACTTCCCCAATCTGGCAAAGGAAACAGACTTCCAGGAAGTCCAGGAAGCTCAGAGAGTCACAAAGAAGGTGGACCCAAGGAGGAACACACCAAAACACATCATAATTATCTTAGCCAAGATTAAAGATAAGGAGAGAATCTTAAAAGCAGCAAGACAAAAGGAGAGAGTTACCTACAAAGGAGTGCCCATAAGACTGTCAGCTGATTTCTCAAAAGAGACCTTACAGGCAAAAAGGGGCTGGAAAGAAGTATTCCAAGTCATGAAAGTCAAGGACCTACATCCAAGATTACTCTATCCAGCAAAGCTGTCATTTAGAATGGAAGGGCAGATAAAGAGTTTCTCAGATAAGTTCAAGTTAAAGGAGTTCATCATCACCAAGCCCTTATTATAAACTATAATATTTCTCATCAGTAATAATGTTATAATTATACAACTTTCTTCCTCTATGGGTTCCTATCATTCTGATAGGGGACTCAACGGTTGGAAAATTTTAGTTTAAGTAATAGCTAATAATCTTAGTAATCAATGCATGTAAAAGCTTTTGTTCCAGGAACTGAAGGTATGACCCTCCCTGACTTCAGGAGACCATAAGCAGTTCCACTTTTGCTCCTCAGGAGAACTGCAACCAATTCAAGATGATATCTGAACCATTGTATTCCAGGGTGAGAAGACCACCACCCAGGGCTAGAATACTGAAGTTTTTTGGGTTTTTTTAATCCAATTAACTTTTCCCTGAATTCCAAAACCCTTACCTATACTTTGTTTTCCTTATAAAAAGGGCCATTTTAAAATGGAATTTAAGATGGTCTGTTAGAGTATGAACCCACCATCTTCTCAGATCGCTCACTGGCCATCTGAATAAAGTGCCCATAAAGATTCAATTGCTGTCATTGCTTATTGGGTTTGGTAGGGACAGGAAGCCCGAACACCGGTGTCTTTCCGGTTTCAATTCTAGCAACTAAAACTAGCTTCCCCAGAGAATCTTTCCAGTAGAAGAAAATGTGCCTTTGAACTCAGGAGTTAAAGAGTATGCTCCAGTTGAACATTGTTTGAATTAATTTGTCTTCAGAAATTTGAAGTGACAGCTCTCTACATAATAATGGAAACATTTGCCAAAATCTTACCAAAACTCTTTCTACCATGTTTTCTCCAAAAACAAAATCAGAACTGCAGCTTTTGAAAGAGTGCTTATCTTCGTTTGGTTGACATCTAAGAAAAAGAAATAAACATTTGCTGTTTTATTTATTTTGTGTGTGTGTGTTTAACTATTTTTTGTTGTAACTATTACTTTTTTCCCTTTCATCAATGATTTATTTATTGTTTTTACATTTTTGTTTTTAATTTTTTTAAGATTTTATTTATTTAGTTTTAGAGAGAGGGGAAGGGAGAGAGAAAGAGGGAGAGAAACACCAATGCGTGGTTGCCTAATTCGAACGCTAGTTCTAATCTTCTCTCAGGTCAAATATGCCTTCATCACTGCTGGTACTAGTAAATACTACCCTCCACTTTGCATATTTAGACTGTTTTCTTTATTGTCTATCTAACCTATGTCAATAAATAAGGCTAAAAAAACAATTTAAAAGAGAAAAAATGCCAGAGAAAGAAGAGGAAAGACTAACTACTAGCCAGATAATTAATGACTAACTAAATAAAAATTTAGCCATATCTACTTGAAACATTCTCTCCTAAGTTAACAAGACAATGGAGACATTCAATTTTGATCTGATGATATTGAAATATTAGAGATATTTTGAAAAGCATTTTAAACTTGTGTTCTTTATAAAATCTCCTTTACAGAAGTATTGGCAATCTACCTCTACAATGTAATGATAAAAGAAAGCAAGAACGAAGAACAGCACTTACCCTATTGATGGAGCACCCCAAAAAATCTGGTCAGTGGACAGCTGGACTGAGATTCTAGCACTTGGCAAATTTTTGCTTAGCAAAGAGGAGTTCCTCTCAGGAACCTGAAAGAAATGAAATCCATCAAAAAGTTCACTTAAACTTCTTAGTATGGAGACATCACACAAGGAAACAATAGTTAAATATATTGAAATTATACTACGTTGAAGTACTGCCCTAAGTGTTATATGTATGTTTTCATCATTTTCTCCTCACAACAAGACTATACACTTTGTACGCCTATTACTGTCCACATTTTACAGGTGGGGAAACTAACCTCACAAGTTTGAGTAGCTGGGCTAAGCCTGGGCCACTGGGAATGCAGATGACATTTGAGCTGGAGTCTGGCTGACACCAGAGACTAAACACCTCGCCACACTATTTCAGAAATCCCATTCCTTTTGTTCCCTTTACCCTTTTAGTCAAATGGACTTAATTCTAATTTCTGGATTTTAAGTCTATCTTTCAGGTCTACTGAATTCATGGAAACACCCTAAAAGCTTCAACATCACCACCATCCAACGTGAGAGGAAACTCTGTCTCTTTTCCTAGAAACTTTGGACTGGTAACTTAACCAGTTACTCTGATGTGTATATTCATATATTCGCACATCACCTGCATCACTGTATAAATGAAGGAATGAGCACCTTTCCAACTGGAAGGAACCCTGCAAACAATCTCATTTAGTGTCTCCAGTGTTTTGTGGGGACCTCCCTTCCCCTACCAGAGACTGGCGAAGATACTGCAGGGACTTCATGTCTTTCAAGGTAGATGGGGTGTGTTTTCACTTTAATCTTACATCAATCATTGTAAGTAATTCTGAGTGTTTCCCCTGTTATAACAGAATTTGAGAACTGAGAAATATGTATCAGGAGAATATGTGTCATTGGTTAGCAAAGATCAAAGTACATGCTCACGACTCCATCAGGGATTTCTTTCTCAACCAGACTCGTAGCTTTTACTCTTAGTTGCTTAAAACAGTTTTAATTAGGCATATATTATTTAACTTATACACAGTAAGTGACCATTGATCAATAATAGGACGAATAAAAATGTTCCTGATTTTGATATATGAGTTATAATAAGGAACATAAAAAAATAATTTTATAATAAAAATTATATAATTTCTATAAAATTCACCTAGAGATAATTTTTACTAGATCTATAAATCACATTAATTTTGTCAGAATTCTTTTTTTTTACTGTACATGTTTTTTATCTTCTTTTTCTTAGATAAGTCCCTTTAACATTTCATATAATAAGGGCTTGGTGATTATGAACTCCTTTAACTTGACCTTATCTGAGAAGCACTTTATCTGCCCTTCCATTCTAAATGTTTAACTTCTTGGTTGTCAGACTTCCACACAGTTCAATTTTCTGTCAGTACTGATTTTTTTTGTTTCTAAATTATTGTTGTCCTTATTTTGGTTATGCGAGGAAGCACAGTATGTCTACCTATTCCTCCATCTTGGCCAGAAGTCTTGTCAGAATTCTTACATAGCATTTAACTTTTCTTTAGATCTTCTTCAAAGGTCATCATTAAATAGAAAATTCAATGATGGGCATATCCAATTAGGTTTTTCACTAATTAAGAATAAGTTCTATTCGCAACCTTAAGTTATTAAAAAATAAATACTTACAATAGACTAAACATTTCTCCTGTATTTAATCATTTAAGAAGAAAATTCAAGAAATATATTAAATTTTATTATTTAAATAAGCAATGAAGATTTTTTAAAAAATCATGCCAAAGAAGTAATATTGATCTACTTTTGACATCATACATGTAATAAAAATTTTAATTTATAGTAATGCTGTTGCAAAACCAAATGCAACATAATATTTTAGAAATCAGTCAAGGTATCATGTTTTTTCTTATAAACTTAAAAAATTAAACAACATATATCACTACTTAAATAGATAAAATAAGTAATCTGATGGTGATTATTAGAAATGAAAACTTTTAATAATATTCTGATTAAAATTTAAAATGTTTTACTTAAAAATCACATCATAAACCATGATTAAACAATAAAATGATTTTTCAAATTCACAATGGGTCTCATGAAATCATATCTTAGCCCTCAAAAGATATAAAATATAAAAATGTTAACAAATGCTAAGTTCAACTTCCTTAATTCAGTAATAGACGGTTGGGCGCTTTTTTCCAAGAATGCAAACATAGTAGGAACAGAGGTAGGATCACTACCAATCATTGAATTGATGAACTCACTGGTATTCTTAACACTCCATGTGTTGTCCTTGTGATCAGTACGGAAAAACAAAACAAAACCAGGTGACTGCCCCTCAGTAGTTTAGCTGTAGATAAATCACTGATGGAATTAATTCTCAGATTCCAACAAACTGATCTTGTATCTCATTCCTCTGAACTGTCGGCCTCTGGAGGACACAGCTAGAATTACAGCAACAGAATACCCCAAGCCCATGTCCGCATGGCCTGAGCAAATGAGTATCTCCTTAGAAAGGCCCACAAAGTGTGGTTCAGCCCAGCACAACACTGGAAGAAAGAATTCTTCTCTCCCTCTAGTGGCTTCCCAAGCCCTCCCAAATACACTGTTTTAAGTAGTTCCCTGCTCCTGCTACCCATGAAGATGGGTCTGGAGCAGATCCCTGCTGTGGCCTAAACCAGCAAAGCCGTGGGGGGTGCAGAAAATCCCTGCCCTGGTTTTGACTTCTGAATCCCAAGGCCTGCCACCTCATTATTCTCCCTACTCTCACGTGGGATCAGTGCACTGGAATAAGACCACAAGGGTTCCCACCTTCCAGGACTCAGTTTTGCAGCTTTGGAGAGACCACAGGACTTGAGCTGGGAGCAACCCTCCAACTTAAGAGGGCACATTGAATGAGGTTACCGAGGGCTCTTTGCTCTCTAGTCCAGGTGTTCCCCAGCTTGGCTGCTGGCTCCGCAACAGCACAGAGCTCCGACAGCCCCTAATTCTGGCTGTGGAGCCGACAAGCGCCTACCAAAATAAGGATGTAGGATTGAGGCCATTCCTACAAAAGGAAGGTTGTCCTTTTTTTTGTTGTTGTTGTTTTTTACCTTATGTTTTGTTTTTTCTGTAGTCGTGCAGTGTTCCAATGCATTATGTTTTACTTTTTCACGCCTTTGAGTTCGAGGTGGCTGCAAAATAGCAGGCCTTAGAACATGTTCAGAATGTCTCACAGGTCCTTAACAGAACAGAATTAAAGGGTCAATGGGTCTTTATTGAAATACTCCTTCCTCCATAATTTTGACTAATATAATGATTATTTTCCAAAGTCAGCATTAAATGAGGAGTTCATGTTAACTAATCAAAGTTAAAATAGCCAGTGAATTGCCTACTACATACTTCCAGCCCAGATTTTACCCAATAGCCAGTTATTTTTTACCTTAAGAGTTGGAAAATTTTAGTTTAAGTGATAGCTAATAATCTTAGTAATCAATGCACGTAAAAGCTTTTGTTCCAGGAACTGAAGGTATGACCCACCCCGACTCCAGGAGACCATAAGCAGTTCTACCTTTGCTCCTCAGGAGGACTGCAAGCCATTCAAAATGATATCTGAGCCAGTGTACTCCAGGGTGGGAAGACCACCCCCAGGACACAGCCAAAGACCACCACCCAGGGCTAGAATACTGAAGTTGTTTTTTTTAATCCAATTAACTCCTCCCTGAATTTCAAAACCCCCTCACCACACCTTCTTTATTCCCTGCTATAAAAACCTTGGCCTGGAAAGAAAAGGGAAGATGGTCTGTTAGGGTATGAGCCCACCATCTTCTCAGATCAGCAACCATCTGAATAAAGCACCCGTAAAGATTCAATCCCTGTCTCTGCTTACTGGGTTTGGTAGTGACAGGGAGCCCGAACTCTGGTGTCTCTTCCGGTTTCAATGGGACTTGGCTTGTCAAATGTGTTTTTTCATGTTTCGTCACTGAGCCCTGCCTCTATATCCCCAGCACACACCTACTCGTACGCAGATTAACATGCAGATGGTGAAGTGTAATGTCTGAGGGTTTTGTAATAGAGAAACCACATACCTTGTTCTGCACTGTTCATGTCAACATTCCTTTTCACAAGAGTTGGTGTCATAAAGACATTGTTTTTCTTCACTGTAAGAAAAAATATTTGGAAAAATTCAAGTCTGCGAGAGTGGGTCACTTTCTGCATGGTATGGGTTTTAACAGTCCTGTACTGAACTCACCAGTAGAGGTCACTGTTGGCACTAACAGAGGAGCAGGCAGTGTATAGGAGACCTCTCATTCCGCTAAAAGTGCATGATGGCAAGATGAGGTTTGCTACATTGTTCTGTTTACTCTAATAAATCTAAGTGGAAATTAGGTCATTAACAGATGAGGCCATCTTTAGAATCATGAAACAGAGTACTGAGACAAATTCTACAGATTATCAAATATAGATTGATAACGAACTCTCTGTGTGCATTAATATGTATTTTTTACAAAACGTTTAAAAAAATTGTTAGGAAATTCTGTCCCCTCCCCATTCTAATACCTGAAGACAGAAGTAAACCCATTATGATATGTCATCGTTCTATGAAGCGTGTGTGGGGGGTAAGACTGTGGTGGCGGCTACAAGTCCAGAATTACCATGCATTTCAAAAAGCTCCCCTCTTGGTTGCAAATTGCAAAAGAAGCGACCTTTGAGCATTTGAGTAGTGGAGATGAAAAAGAAAATTGCTTCTTTAAAGTATTACAATTTATCATAAATTTTGGGGGTAGAATTGCTTTTCTAGTTCAAAATTCAATGAAATGGTATTTATAATCTTTATTATTGAAAACCAACAATGAACGGACCGCATAAAATTGTCAAATTTTTCTGTTTCAACATCATCAATATTCTGCACTACATACAAAGGCTTACTGATATGAATGTTACTTTATTCATTCCTTCCTTTCCCTGTGTCTGATTTTTTTATCTGATTAAAATAAAAAGAATTAAAAGTTATCTACATAACTTAAAGCCATCCCTTTGCTTTATGCACAGATACAGTAAACAAATCCTCGAGGGTCAGGATTGGAACAGGGGTCCCTAATGTCTGTAATGTTTCAGTACAGCTGAGGGGTCTATTGAGTTAGAGACTTCTCTCTTCTGTATCTGAAAGGTGTCTGACATATTGTCGCTCAGTCATGTTTGGAACGATTAATAAGAATATAAATTCATTAATTTGAATTTTTGGTGGTTCCCAGGTACATGAGGATCAGTTAAAAGGAAGTGAATAGTCTATATGTTTTATTTCCAGTGGCAAACTTTACTTGAAAAGGGCAGCTGGTTGTTCAGTAGAAATAAAAACGCACAGGATATAAATATAATTTTAATGTACAAAATGTTCCAGCCATTTCAAATATTTTATAATGATAAAATTGTTTTACTTAGCAAAGCATTAGAAATTTCTAATAAAAAAGAAGGAATGTTTTAACTAGTGAAAAGTACAAAAAGAATCATATTATAAACTTTAAAGTATAAACCTAAAGTATAAACTTTAAAATAAGAAGCTAATGCATAGTTGTATATTTATAATACTATATACTCCTATATTATAAACCATATACATGGACAATAATAATAAGAAGAAAGCAAGTTATTTTATAAGGCTGCCTTATACAATATATTCCTATCATAAACATGAAATCCAAAAAAAAATCATCAAGTTCAAACTTTCTACCAAAAATAAACATATGCTGCCTGGGTTTGTGGTGCTTTTAAGTATTCTTCCATACATACTTTGCTAAGATCTCTATTTTATTTGCCACTAAAATCTCAGCATTTTATAGTAGCTGAGAAAGAGAGATCATCATTAATGAGAATGGATTTTGAAAAGTCAGAATGTCAGGCTTGATTGAGGTTCTAGAAGCTCTTTATTACCTGGCCCAGAAAGGGTGTGGGGGTGGTTGGGAGGTTGGTGAAGGGTGACAATCTCATTCTCCTCTGGGACAAAGGTTGGCACTGAAGGCAGACTGCAAACTGCTGTGTTGTCAGGAAGGAAGTGTCTGTGTTTCTTTTGATTTGGATTGCTGCTGTTTCAGAAGGTTTTCTATATCCCCGATTTAGAAAAATATATTTTTATCAATAAAAATAAAGTGTGCCTCTGGTAGGGGTTATAAATGAATGCGCATCAGATTCAGTAAATATTTGAGTGCTCACTGTGTTTAAGACACTCGATGGGGCATGAAGATGACCTCAAGGAACTTACAGCACAGGAGATGGCATCTAAAGGAGAAGCTGTAGTACCAGGCGGAGGGCAATGCCATCGATTACAAGAGGAATCACCGGGAGTGCTTTCAGTGTAGGAGACAGGCCAACTAAGTCACTGATTTATTCGGGATGCAGGACTCTGGTGAAGTTCTTAGAATAAATGTCTTTTTTAAAGACAGGCACCTATTTCTTTAAGTAGATACTTACTTAGGAGAAAATGGTCACTTTTGGTACAAAGCTAATACATACTTAATGCAGAAACTTTGGAAACAGCAAAATACAAAGAGAAGGAAAACAAAACCCAATCATTGGTAATCCCATTACCTAAAATCACCATTGCTAATGTGTTGGCTTATGTCCTTCCAGTCTTTTTCAAGGTTGATGGGTGGAATGTACTTAGTGTACAATCTGTTTTATAGTCTTCAGTTTTCATATAACCACATACTGTAAACACTACACAAGGGGTGGACTTTTAAAAATTATCCATTTGACAAGTTTCTTAGAAATTTTACACTCACAGTAAATGTAACAGTGAACACCCAACAGTCAACACTATACCTACCTCCTTGAGACTGAGAATCTGTAGTGTGCAAAGAAAAAGATGAAGACCGTATGCGCTTTCTTGAGAAACCATTACATTCTGCAAGAAATTCAGTGTGAAGGGTAAAATTGCTTGCAAAAACAAATTATCCTCAACCAATGATATGGTGGGCTAGAATTTCCTTGTATCTATACAAATTATCATTTGCTAACTCCTGAAGCAGAATTTTAAATATCAGCGTCACTACCTCAATCGTTAACTGACAGTCATACCATCCTCAAGTGAAACCATCAGAAACAAGTAGTTCCAGCAAGAAATTGCAAAAGAATTCTGAGACTGTATAGAGAATAGTTTCGGTGTGTTGAGATGCAGGCAGCAGAGAATCATGGGATTTTCGAGTTGTTCACGTCACTGTTCTCAGGGACCCTCATGTCATCTTTCAAAACAAAAGCCAGCCTACTTGCATGTTGGCTTGTCTGTTTGTTTGTAATTTTATTTTAATTTGGAAAAAAACTTCAAATTTATACAAAAGCTGGACAAGTAGTATAAAACGTTCTCATATGCCCTTTAATCAGATTCATCAATTGCTAACATTTTTCCTTAGTTGATTTCATTCTCTATCTGTATACACATTTTTCTGAATCACTTCAGGTTAAGCTCTGTGTATTATGCCCCTTACACCTAAATATTACAAGGTATATTTCCTAAGAATAAGGACATCTATTATAATATTCCAGCATGCTGATCAACTCTAAGAAATTTAACACAACATTCAATGCTCTTATCTAACCCACCAACCACAATTCTGTCCATTGACTCATGATGTCCTTCCCAACATTTTCCTCCCCAGCCCAGGACTCAGCCCAGAATCATATGTAGGACTGGATGGTCACAAGTCTTTCGTCTCCTTTAATCTGGATTAGTTCCTCAGGCTTCCTTTGTTTTGAAGAATTTAGTCCTCATGTTTTAATGAAATCGTCCTTTCATTTTGAGTTTTGATGCAGTTTAAGCTACATTTTCCTGTTGAAATTTCTTAAATTAAATTTATTGGGATAATATTTGTGAATAACATTAAATAAATTTCCAGTGTGTAATTTTATAGTACATCAGTATATACTATTATATGTGAGCACATGACACTTTCATATTTCAACCCAAGAAAAGCATTAAGTTTTACATAGTCTGTGCCACACGTCCAGATACTTGTGCCTGCTTATTCTCTTTGTATGAGGTTGATTTTGAAATACAAGAGCTAAACGGTTACCATGCTCTGCGGCTTCATGCAGGGCTTCTTCGGCAGGTCTCTGGAAGGAAACGAAGCTGCGGGTGAGAGCTGTTCGCTGCTGTCCTCCTGCCCTGCCACCTCGTAAGAGAATTCTCAAAAGCCAGGCCTGCTTAGCTAGGCCAGGACCAAACTGCTCACCTTTGCTCCCTAGGCAGGTATTCAAGAAAACGCCAAGCCTGGCAAGCAGTTTCTATCTCAGGGACTAAAGGATCCCCTGTGGGAGCCTCTGAAACACCAGCCCTTGGGATTCTGAGGCTGTCGACCTGGGGTGGGGCCCACGAACCTGATTTTTCAACACAGGCTTGGGGGTCAAGCTTTCTTTAGCCAGTTAGTTTTGTGGGTAATGGCAGACATTACCTACATAAGCAAGAATGAATAACAAGGAAATACTAGTTAAGATAAAAGTGGGAACGCTACAAATCTTTTCCTTTGTCTTTCAAAGAGGGTGACCTTGGTACGATGCTGGAAACAACAGACAGGGTCCTTAAGGTCCCTTTTTAAATCAGATGTTGCAGTTTACAACTTGTTTAACACCCAGTTTTAGGCCGGATGGTGGTGGAGGAGACTTGGCCTTTCTAAACTCTTTCAGTTCCCCTCTTTCCCAAGTAGCTCCAAAAAAAATGTATAGTTTAGTAAAAATGGCATCATTTTAAGACAAGGCCACCAGCCTCCCATTTCAGCCAAACTGCTGTCAGTGAATCCCTACCGTGTAAATATTCTGGAGGCGCTACTCAGCTACGTGAAGAGTAAGAGAGTAAACTAAATCAGCAGAACTATCATTCAGTACAGCTAGCTTCTTGAAATACAATTTTCTTTGTCAAAGAAAAAGCAAAGAAAGGGAAGTAGCTGGATCTTACCTTAGAACTTTGTTCTTTCTTTTCAAAAACAAATATTGGTTGAGCAAGGACAGATTTTTCTGTAAAAGAAAAAGAGCAGGTAAGAAATGAAACCATATTCTGACATTTCTAATAGCAACTAAAAACATCTGAAAATGTTTTTGGTTTGTATTTTTTTTCTGCCTTTGGGTAAAATGTAAACTGTTTTACATGAATACTGTAAATTGAACATGTACAAATCATTTTAATAGTTAATTACAGAAATAAATACTTGGGGAAAGTGATAGTAATGTATTTCCGTAAATACAGAGATCATCCTATTAAAAGAACATGTGTTAAGTGTTCAAGGCAAACAAAATATAATTACCTGCCTTTAGCATCTCACCAGGACATAGCGCGATTCACACTTTTACTTTTCGAATAAAAAGTGTCAAGGGGTGAAAAATCTCATTCGATAATAGTATTCCCACCTGGATCAGATCTCAAGGTGTAGATGTACCGCCTCCCGTCCTTAAAAATGATCTAGAAATAATTCATATTTCCTGGGCTAGAGTGGTCATATACCAAGTCGAGTTTTCAATAGTTAGACTAAGATTCAGTCCCAGTGTCATAAAGCAGCTAAAGTTTGCCTTTAGCCCTTTCAATCTCATTCATCCTTTATATTGTCCTATCTTCGGTGGACCAATGGAGAGAAACTCATTCACTCTAGGGTTCCAATGAGAGACAACAGCTTCAAATTCAGCACTCCAGAATTCTTAGGGCAAACTGTGTGGTTCTGAAGAGCTCGGGCTCTGGAGTTAGGCAGGCACCTGCTGAAGCAGAGGTTTCAGCACAGTTGGCTTTACAGTGAGGGGAACAGTGTGTCTGTGCCTTAGTGTCCTCATCTGAAAAAAGAAAAGATTATAACAGTACTTACCTCAGAGTTTACGTGAAGACCAAATGGAATTTCAGATCTAATTACTTAGATTTTAGCGAAACAAACAAAAAAGCCTTTAAGAACGACACTAACTACGGGGCATGCCAACCAATCCCCATTTCAAAACTCATAACTGACGTCACTAATTTATGACAAGCCTTTCCTGAGGGGCCCACAGACGACCTGGGAACTTCTCTCCTTGTAGGTTTCCAGAAGCCGTCACCAATATTTCGTCCTGTCGCACTAGCCAAGGTAATCCGCCGTCCCTAGGCGGAGCAAATAAATCTCTAGCTGAGGGATTTGAAGGAACTACCAGACAATCACATCTTTTAGATGCCAGAAAGGGGTTCTCAGTGTCCCGCAACGTTGCCAGGAACAGTGTCATAAGCTCTGCCAGACCACCCTCCGCCAGGCCCGGGGGCCACGTGGAGCTGGTTACCTTCTTTCAGCGCAACTCTGTACACTGCTCACTTCCTGCGCAAGTGCTTATGCCCCGTCTGCTCTCCAGCCAGGTGAGCCCCAGCACAAATGCCCAGCAACACGCTGGCAGTCCCATCCACGTCAAACTAGAGCTCCATTCTTGGTCGTCCTCAAACAAGCTCCTTTCCCAGCAATTACGTTAGATTAATGAAAGGAGCTCACTAGTGACTTTGAAAGGAAATAGTCTTCGTGAATATGGAGGGGAATATGTAAGAATTAGAATAGTGAACGGGCCTCTTCTGAACTGGACTTAGGATAGCCATTCTTAAAACAGCAAATACTTGGCCGAGCCAAAGCGACCTATAATGGTGGTGTTAAGGAGGAATCACAAAGTTGTACTCGCAGCTTGGAAGGCGTGTGGTAAAGTAGGAAGAGCACTTTTATTCACTGATTCAACAAATATTTATTGAACATCTTTGTGCATGCCAGCCTCTGTCTTAGGATGTGGGTATGCATCATCCGATTGAACGTATATTAGCCTCAGAATAGCCACCTTCTCTCCCTGACGCTGCCCAGCACATTAGTTACAGCAGATAACCTCCTAAACTCAGCCCCCATCTAGATTTTTCTCCCCATCTTCCAAAAAATTCTCTAGGCTCCAAAGACAAAGCCAAAATAAGCATTTATTAAGCTATTGGGTCCATACCAGTTTTCACACCTGACTCAGTAGGAAAATCTGAAAATAAAAGTAAAGCCCTTGAAATTATATTTTTTAAAATTTATCCTTTATTCTTTATATGTATTAATCAATCATTCATTTAACAAATATGTACTGAGGGATGACTTTGGGCAAGACATCTCGTAAAGTAAGAGAGGACAGTGGTACAAGATGAGGCTGAAGGTGAGGTTGGATCTTTGGGAAGCCTTGTAGCTTGAGCCAGGAGGTTTTTTTACTCCAAGAAAAATGGGAAACCAGTGAGAGATTTTCAGCTGTGGAGTAATTCACTCTGAGGTGCATTTTGTTTTCTAAGATTCCTCTGCCTGCTGGGTGGAAAAGGGACTAAAGGGACTGAAAGAGAAGAATTAAGAGTCTCGTCTAAATTCTAGAAGAAAGCTGACTAAGTTGCTCTTTATTTCTTTGTTTATCTTGCACTTATGATTTTTTAAGGAAAATGGAATAATAACAAGTTTAAAATACAATATTCTGTTAAAAGGAATGAAGATGAAGAAAAGGGGAGGAGAAATAAAAAAGACTTAAAGATTAGTTTAGATTTTCACCTTTTTAAAGGTTCATGTAGCATTTAGTGAATCCCGATATTCATTGTTCTCTTTTGAAATACTTCATTAAGAGAAGATGTTCATTCGCCCCACAAATATATGTAAGTACCTGTTATATACAGGAAAGGACAAAACGCACTGTCGATACAATTCAGTCTCCGTTTACCTGTCGTTCTGTTCCACAACGGAAGTAGGCTGTGAGCAAGGGCTTTTACCCATTACCTGGTCTCATTTAATCACTTTGTGAGTTAATGTGATTTCTACCATATTTACAGACACTTCCCTAGACACATTGAGGAAACCAAGGCTCTAAGGCACTTTCTTAAAGTCACGCCACGGGTCAGTGGCAAAGCCTTTAATTTAGCCCAGGCTCCCTCCTACAAAATTACTGATCTTCACCTCCACCTGTCATACTGACACAAATCACATAAAACTTTATCTGTGAGATGCCATGCTCTAAAGGTATAACATATACAACCCAGCACCAGCCTAAGGAAAAAGCAGTAGAAAATAATGGCATGTGTGGTTTTGCAACTTTGTCAGAATTGATTGGCTATATATACATGTGCTTCTACTGCTCCCTCCTGAATCGGAAATCACAATGAGATAATAATGAAGGGTTGGATTGGCTTGGTTTTTGGGGGGTGGGAGTTAGAGATACCACAACAAAGACAAGGAAAACCAAAGAGAAATAACAGTGACAAAATTTTGGAAGCTGGAAAGTGGAAGATGACTGATAACTCTCAGACTGGGAAAGCTGGACCTTAGCCAGCGGTGCGGATGCTCAAAAGCAACCTCGTTCACCATCCCTCCCCCGACCCCCAAGAACCACCAATGGTCTGGAAATTGGTATCACTCAGTACTTCTGGAAGCAGAGGTGAAGTTTGATTGAAAATATAAAGTTTTATCTATTCAGCAACAACATACCTGCCCTCGCTCCTCCTACCCTAGCAGAAGACGGTAGGGTTATTCCCTGGAAGAGATAAAACATCAGGCGCAGTTTAAAGTGGAAGTTCTATGATGAAAAGAGGAAGAGTAGGTAAAAGCTTACATGCTATACTAGTTTCTTATGGTTGCCATAACAAATCACCACAAGCTCAGTCGTTTAAAACAATACAAATGCATTGCCTTACAGTTCTGAAGCTCAGACATTCAAAACGGGTTGGCAGGCTGTGTTTCTGCTGGGAGCGAGGGGAGCATAGGGAACCTACCCGAGTTATATGGGGAATGTAGCCCAGCCCCTGACTTGAAAAACCAGTGGGGAGCCAACTGGCATACAGGACCCGAGCCCACGGATCGGTTTTCCTGTGGGGAATCAGGCCTGCATTGTGCCTAGGCTACAATGAGACTTGCTTTTTGCTAAAACTCCTTCACCTTGGATTGAAGCAGCAAATGTTTATTGTGTATCTTTAAATTGGCTTCCTAAAATCTGAGCTAAACCTCACAAGTATGGAGCGCAAGCAGTTCAATCACTTTTCCCCTTGATCTGCAACATCCTTCTCTTTGACATAATTAGCAACATTCTTTCCTTTGTTATCTGTAAAAGGTAACCACCTAAAGCGAACCTGGGCATAGTAAATGAGGACCATCCTCCATGTAATGTGCCCAGAAAAGCAATAAAAGCCTGTCCAGGCAGGGGTTGGGGCCCTCTCTCACTCAGAAAGTGGCCTTGTCATCCCTTTTCTCCGCAGGACTGCTGTAGTCCTTGTGAATTTGTTCATTGCAGCCACAACACACGGACCCCGCGGGCTGGAGTCCGCATCAGGGGATGCTGCATTTGCCTGTCCTTTCCACCTTCCCAAGCCTGGCCTCGTTCCTTGGCACTTGGCCCCACATCACTCCGACCTCTGCTTCTGCTGTCAAATCTCCTCCTCTGACAGACCCGCCTGCCTCCTTCTTTATGTCCGCATTGTGAATAATGCAGGAAACTCTCCAAACTCGAAGATCCTTACCGGAATAATCACATCTGCAAGGTTTATCTCGTCATGTGAGGGTACGTATTCACAGGTCTGGGCATCAGGATACCGGCATCCTTAGGCAGCCATTGCTCTGCCCACCATGCATGCAAGGTGTCGGGCCCTCAGTGCTCTCTTTCTGCTCAGTTCACAAAGTGCTGGCAGACACACTTATTTCCTCTAGGCAGGAAGTTAGAAGATTTTTCTCTGGAGAGGCTGACCAACTTGAAAGGACAGACCTACAGACACTGACAGAGGAATTCTCCAATGAATGGCCAAGCCCGATGATGAGTCCCCAGTTCAGGCACGCATAGCTGCCAATCAACTTTTAAGTTCTCCTTTCTTAAATCCAAGCGGGGAGTCCAAGATCACCAGACGTAAAACTCAGAGATTAAACGAGCAAACAGGAGCAAAGTAAATTGGATGAAAAAGACTACACGGAGAGTTTTAAAAATATACATATATAGTATATATGTATATTTTTAATATCCTCATAAAAATGAAACATCCATGAAGCAAAGAACAGTGTTTTTTTTAAAAGAACAATAGAAAGAATAAGCTTTCAGAAATTAGACTTTAAAATATATAGTAGAATCAAAAGAATTAACACTGATTTTTAAAAATCAACAGAAGATTCAGAAAATAAAGTTGAACAAGGAGCCTAGAAAGTGGAACAAAGGAACAGAAGTATAAAATATAAAAACATGTAAGAAAACCCAGATGATCAGTCGAGAGTCACTTCAACACCTGACTAGTAAGAGCTGTAGAGAAAGACAATAGGGAAAGCAGGGTAGGAAATGATCAACAAACAGGTCACTAAAATTTCCCCAAATAGAAGGACATAAGTTTCTGGATCGAGGAAGCCGGTCCAGTGCTCAGTTAGGTGCATGAGAGCAGACACATCCCAGTGCGCACACGAAACCTGAGAGCACTGATGGACGGAGAGGTCCGAGTGGCATCAGGAATGGAGTAAAACAAGTCAGATACAGCGGGTCATGTACCAGAATGGCTTTAGGTTTCTCAACAGCAATGCTGGAAATTAGAAATCAAAGGAGCAATGTTTTTAATGAGGGAAAATGATTTCCAGTCTAGAGTTATATACTAATATCAACCATGATGATATGATACACACATTTCCAGCTGCAAGATCTCCAAATGCATACCCCACGTGTACCCATTCTCAGGATGCTTCTGGAGGAGATGCTTCACCAAAAGAGCTTGTAAACCAAGGATCCGAGAAATAGAGGAACCTATTGAAGAGAGACAGGGGCAGTGTCCAGAACGATGGTGAGCACGTAGCCCAGAAGGGCAGTGGGGCACCTATCACAGACCGCAACCCACCCCCACATTGGGGAGGTCCCTGAGGAGATGCCAGGAAAGAAGTCTCCAAAAGGATGGAACTAAAACTAGTTGAATATGTCAGTGTGAGGATATTTGGAAAGGATCTTTAGATGATTGAAGGAGAGTTTGGGAATTGACTGGTAATAAATACACAGAGGACTGAGAAAATGAAACTATGATACAATTATTAAATCCAAAGGAAAACACTAAGTTGGGCAAGAAAGGAAAGTAATCATTAACCTGACATGGATCAACTGCAATAGTTTCATATAGTCACAATGATGTCAACCTGAACGTCCATCTAATCAAGGTTAAGATACAACTATTTGAGGGAGTTGGGAGGAACAGAGAGTATGTATGTCTGTGGTTGGAGTGAGAATAGGGTCCCAAATAATCTATGAAAGGGATATAAATTCACTCATCGTGGTAAGTCAGTAGTGCCTAAACATAAATACAGGGTCCAGCAGAAGACCTGCTTCAATGTGGTTGGTAGGGTAATAAATAACATGGGTGCACTAATTTATAGGTTTAATTTGAATATGTCACCTAAAATGTCATATGCTGTGCTTGAGTGTGATACTGTTATATTACAGAATTACATGCTTATGCTTTTGTAATAAAAAGGGGGAGCTATTTGTGCTGGACCCTGTATAAAGCAATAGCACTAAGATGCCAGGTATTCAGAGATTCGGAGGTTACCACCTAAAGAAAGCTACGGGATTTGGATGGGGTTGCCTCTGGGGACCAAGGGAGGAGAGAGCAAAGGGCAAGGAGGACACTGCTGGTTTTCCCAGAACTGCAGAACCATTTGAGCCTTCAAACCACATAAATATATATATAGCTAAAAATATAAAAAATAAAATTTAAAAATAATTCCTTCCTACTGGAGTGTCAGACACCCACAATTAAAGGACAAATCTCATGCTCCTTGCCAAAAATAGACTTCTTATTGAGTTACATTGCCTGGCAGGCAGGCATCCAATATCTTATTTCTGGGGCCCAACTGGTTTTTGCATGGAAATAAAGGTGTGAGCAAGATGGATTCACCGAGTTCAGAATGCACATTTGAGAAACATTTCATGTTCTCCCCCTTCACCTTTACTCAGAATACTCCTCCAAGTCTCCAGACAAAAATCCAGCTAGAAAACTGTCCATATATAGAAGAGCTTCGTTCCTCAGAATTCTAAACTGTTTACAGTGAATACAAATTTCTTTTCTTCCCCTGTAATGCATATACCACAATTCCCCCCCGCCCCAATTTTGGGTGGGTGGTAAGGTCTTGTCCCTCCGCTTTATTCCCACCTCTTCCCTTGGCACTTGGCCTCTGACAAACAAACTTAGTCCACTGAGGAAAGTAACTGGAGGATTTTCTCGATGAATCATCTCCATGGAGGAGGTTTGAAAGGATCTACTGAGCCGGACACAGAAGAGGAGGAGGAGACTGAGCACAGATACCTTTGGCTTGGAGTCCAGTGGGAGTGGGGCAAGCAGCTTCGGGGGCCCCAAGGTTCCGCCAGCCAGCTTCTCCCCCCTGGAGCCCGGCAAACTGCTTCTTGCTGCTCTTGTAGTTTAGGAGAGGTGAAAACCGAGTTCCCACTGGACAGAACCAGGCTACGCCAGCCAGGGCCTGCAAGGTTGGGGAAGCAGCCTTGGCAGGAAAGAGGGTGACAGCAACCCCACCGCCAACTGGGTCACCTCTACTTGCTCCCAGGGCTGGAGCTGCCCTCTTGGACTGCAGCCCTGGCAAGCCCCGCGTGTTCCCATCTCTTTCTTTCTGGACCTCTCCCCATGTCTCTGCCACATCCTCTTCTCTAATTCTCCCTCCGTGTGCGCTCCCTCACCGGGGCTCCAGGACTGTCCTTGATGGCCTGGTCCTCCTCCCCTCCTTCACTTGCGTCCAGCTGTCTGGCCAAAGCATGGAGTTTGGATTCTCCGTGAAGTCAGAGAATCCTAGAGCTGTGTTTTAAAAAACAAAGAAAATTACCCCAAGCCTCAGCCTTTTCTCATCTCTTTCTGTGTATACTTTTAAAGGGCTGTTAAGATTGAAATAATGTGCATGTGTGAGAGCCCCTACCATAGCTTCCTTTTCAAATTTTATTGGAGTAAAGCAGAAAATCAGTGTCTGTCTCTCTATCTACCTATCTCCATCCATTCATCTCCTACATAGACACATATCTCTGTAGCCAAATACATCCATCTGTACATACATATACATATAGAGACATATAGCAAATGTCAGACTACAGGTTGCACGGAAGACACTCGATAAAAGGGAGCCACCCTCCCCTTGACCTCTCCAGTCCTCTGTCATATGCGGTCATCTTGCCACTCTTGCTCACTCTGGAAGAAAGATCTTGTTCTCCTAGAGTCCAAGGACACAGGCTGATGGAGAAGCTTGATTGCAACGTCTCCCAATTCCCAATATCTTTTCCTTAAAAGTGTTCCCCTTTATCCTGAGCCTCTAAGTAGGCAAGAGAAAAAGCTCCTTGTTTTCCCACCTCCATAGGAATAAGTGGATGTTATTCCAGTGAGAACAAGACCCTGGAGGTGAACGCAGGGAAAAAGGACAGAGCTGCACCCAGGCCACTCACCAGCCTCATTCCCCTCCTGGGAGCTCACAGAAGCTGCGGCCTGGGCTTCGCCTTCCCTGAGAGGGTCTGCAGGCCACAGGCACAGACCTGCAGCAGGAATACGGGGCCTGCCACAGGGGGCTCTGCGCAGACAGCTCACACACTGATGCAGAACTAGGCTGGGTTCCCCCTTTCCAGAAACCGTTGTTCAGCATGCTAAAGAAAATTGCAAGCGAAAAACTTTGACTTTTTATAAAATTTATAAATTCATAAGACTTGAAAAATTCTCAAGAAAACTGAAAACCATCCTTTATATTTATTTTCTTTTTTTTTCAGGCCTTTATGATCACTGAAGAATTGTATAAGTCAAAATGAAAGATTAGAAGAGATACTGTAAGTGTGTGATGTCTCTTTTTTAAGTGTTTTTTTTTTTTATTGTGGGAAAATATACCCAATATAAAATTTACCATTTTAACCATTTTAAAGGCACAGTTCAGAGACACGAGGTATATTCACACTGATGTGTTAACTGATACCACCATCCACTTTGAGAATTTTTCATCATCTCAAACTGAAACTCTGTACCCATGAAACACTAATGCCCTGTGCCTCCCTCCCTGTAGCCCTGGGTAACCACCATTCCACCTTCTGACGATCCTAGGGACCTCATGTAAGTGGAATCATATAATATTTGTCTGCTTGTGTCTGACTTACTTCACTCAGCAAAATGGCTTCGAGGTTCACCCACATTGTAGCATATATCAGAATTTTGTTTCTTGTTAAGGCTGAATAACATTCTGTAGCATGGATTCACCATATTTTGGACCCTTTTTTCCAGTCAGCTTTTCCTCATTTGCCTTCCTCTCCTTTCTTCGCCTCCATTAGGCCCCGTATTTCTCTCCGACACCACCTCCTCTGCCTCCCCACACAATTTTCTCCCTCCCCTCTTCCCGCTTCTCCTCCCCCTACACACGCATCATGTTCTCTACGTGGTTAACGTGAGGGTCCTTCCACACCAAGTAACTATTCTTTTCTGAGTATTTTTTTTAAATGAGGTAAACAATGTTTTCTAGTTTTAATTTTTTCAAATCATGTAAAATGCTTTTAATAATGTTGGCCCTTATGTCACACATTTCTTAGACAGGTGCAGATGGCAGTATACACTATTAGCTTCGCATAGGTTGTTTCTCTCCTCTGTTCTCAGTTTTCTGATATGTAAGTCAGTTGTACTGCATGAACTTCGAGGCCCTAACATTCAGGGACTTGCAAATGTTAATCACTCGAATGAACTTTTGAGGAGGAACATATTGATTTACTTAGCAAACATTAATTGCCTGCTGTGAGCAGGGTAATGGACAATAACAACATTGTGCTTTTAAGCTTTAACATGTGAGAAATGGTCACAAAGCAAGAAGGAAGTTTGGCACATACACTACGGTATTTTTTGAAGATTTGTTCTCTATTTTTTTGCCATTAAATTTGTGGCTAGTTGTTTTCTACAAGTCCCTCTAAACCTATTTTGCTACATCCCACTATCAAAACAATCACTTCTGCTAAATAATTTTAACCTATTCAACTTCCAAAAAGAAAAAATGAGGGGGGGTGGAGCGATTCAGCAATAAAAGAAAACAAAAGAGAAAGAAATCATGGACACATGATGGGGTGGTGACTGCGGTGGGGGGTCAGGGGGGGATTGAGGTAAAAGAGGGTTGGGGTGATAAATGGTGACTGAATTAATTAAAAATAATAAAAAAAACTTCTGGCCAAGATGGAGGTGTAGGTGGACACACTGTGCCTCCTCTCACAACCAAAATTAAGGATAACAAAGATTTAGAAACAAGAAAACAACCAGAACTCATAGAAAATTGAACTGTACGGAAGTCCAACAACCATTGATCCAGACCGGTAAGAGGGGCAGAGTCCCGGCAGGAAAAAGTGGAGGTGCGGACTGGGCACGCAGGCAGCAGTGGCTGGCAGATCCCAGGTGCACAGGCAGCAGCTAGCAGACCCCGGGCACAGGGTAACAACTGTGCAGACCCAGTGAGGCCATGCAAGGCGGCTGGCTGACCAGGTGGTCTCACATTCACGCGCAGATAATCCAGGGGAAGCAGTGGAAGGGACTGGAATCCAAGAGAGAGCAGAACAAGCGCCACTGTTCCCTCTTGGGCCCCACCCCCACATACAGAGTCATAACCCAGCGACTGGGCTGCCCTGCCCTGGGGAACACCTAAGGCTCCGCCCCTCACTATGTAACAGCTGTAACTAGACCAAAAAAAAAAAAACAAAAAAACCCCAGAAACAAAAATGGCTCAAACCAGAGAACAAATCAAAGCCCCAGAGCCAATTTATCTAAGCAATGAAGCTATAGCCAACCTATCAGATGCACAATTCAAAGCCCTGGTGATCAGGATGCTCACAGAATTGGTTGATTTTGCTCACAAATTAGATGAAAAAATGAAGGCTACAATAAGTGAAATGAAGAAAAACGCACAGGAAACCAATAGTGATGGGAGGAAAACTGGAACTCAAATCAATGGAGTGGACCAGAAGGAGGAAACAAACAACCAAACAGAAAAGAAGGAAGAAACAAGAATTCAAAAAAAAATGAGGAGAAGCTTAGGAACCTCCAGGACATCTTTAAACGTCCCAACATCCGAATTATAGGAGTACCAGAAGGGGAAGAGGAAGAGCAACCAGTGGAAAACTTATTTGAACAAATAATAAAGGAGAACTTCCCCAATCTGGCAAAGGAAATAGTCTTCCAGGAAGTCCAGGAAGCTCAGAGAGTCCCAAAGAACTTGGACCCAAGGAGGAACACAGCAAGGCACATCATAATTACATTAGCTAAGATTAAAATGAAGGAGAGAATTCTAGAAGCAGCAAGGGATAAGGGAACAGTCACCTACAAAGGAGTTCCCATCAGACTGTCAGCGGATTTCACAAAAGAGACCTCACAGGCAAGAAGGGGCTGGAAAGAGGTATTCCAAATCATGAAAGTCAAGGACCTACATCCAAGATTGCTCTATCCAGCGAAGCTGTCATTTAGAATGGAAGGGAAGATGAAGCGCTTCTCAGATAAGGTCAAGTTAAAGGAGTTCATCATCACCAAGCCCTTATTATATGAAATGTTAAAGGGACTTATCTAAGAAAAAGAAGGTAAAAAATATGACAGTAAAAAGACAGCAAACTCACAGATATTAACAACCACACCTAAATCAAAAGCAAATTAAGCCAACATCTAGAACTGGAACAGAAACACAGAAGTGGAGATCACATGAAGGGTTAGCAACAGGGGAGTGGGAGGAGGGGAGAGGGGGAAAAGGTACAGAGAATAAGTAGCATAGATGGTGGGTAGAAAATAGGGGAAGGGCAAGAATAGTGTGGGAAAAATAGAAGCTAAAGAACTATGACACATGGACATGAACTAAAGGGGGGAATGCGGGTGGGAGGGTTTGTGCAGGGTGGAGGGGACTGATGGGGGAGAAATGGGACAACTGTAATAGCATAATCAGTAAAATATAATTAAAAAATAAAAATAATAAAGAAGAAAACAATGACAAATAACACTTGAGTCCATACTAGAGAATGAAGCTCTTTATAGCACAACTGCTCTTATTAAACAAACAGAACCTCAGAATCTATAGTGCTAGTGTGTCTCTCACCCACGCTCAATTTATAAAAACATACATACACACAAATTTTTATCTGTAGCTTAATTTCTCTACAGACAACTAAAGTTTCACAGAGCCAACCCTAGACCAAAATGGTCCATTTCCAACATTCAAAGACTTTCTCCTTTTTTTATTCTTTTCTCTCTACATGGCAACAGCATTCCTCCTTGTTATGAATTACCTCTTTTCTCACTACAAGAAAGGATTTGTTTATATTGAATTCTTCACATATTCTCATTATAAGTTCTTTATCAGATCAATGTGTCATAAATATTTTCTCCCATTCTTCTTTTATTGTTTCTTTTAAAGAATGGATACTTTTAATGATAGTTTAATTTATCTATTAAATTAGAGTTGATACTTTTTGTGTCTGTTTAAACACTGCCTATTCAAATTTGGGGAATTTTTTTTACGTTTTCTTCTAGAAGCTTCTAGATTTAGCTTTTGTGTTTTAGTCATATTTCATCTCAAGTTAATTTTTGTGTGAAGTAAGTAAGGAGGTTCATTTTTTTAGTAATATGGTTTTCTGTTTGTTCCAGGACTATTGCAGAAAAGAGTATCTTCTCCCTCTTTGAATTATCTTGATATGTTTGTCAAAAATCTACTGACCAGATATGAATGGGTCAATTTATGTGCTTCCTTTTCCATGTCAATGATTTGTTTTCCTTATACCAATATTATACCATCTTCATGACTATAGCTGGAAATCCAAAGTGAAGTTATCAACTTTGCTCCTCTTTTCCAAGGTTGACTTAGCAATTCTGGGTCCTTTACATTTTCTTATACACTTTCAATTGGCGTGTCAATTTTAAAAAATGTCTGCTGGAATTTTGGCTGGGATGGCTTTGACTCTCTAGAGCAATTTGAGGAGAATTGACATCTTAATAATATTGAGCCTTTCAATTCACGTATTCAGCTCAGTCTCCCTCTGGCTTCTCTGCAATATTTGTTTTAAGTGTATAGATCTTGCACATATTTTGTTAAATTAATTTGTAAGTATTTCTTTTTTCCATTAAAATAGTACTTAAAATTTTTTATTTTAATTATTCTTTGCTAATATATAGAAATATCATTTTGTTTTTTTGTATATTGATTTTGCATGCTGTTATCTTGTGGCCTTGGTAAACTCATTTATTAGTTTATTTTTTTAGTAGATTCCTAAAGATTTTCTACACTATCAATCATCTGTAAATATAGATTGTTTTACCTTTTTCTGTTCAACACGTAAGCTTTTTAAAATCTATTTATTTATTTATTTATTTATTTTTCCTTTTTTAACTTAGTACACTGGTTAAGACCTCCAGTCTTATTCCAGAATGTGGAATAGAAGTGATTATATTGGACATCCTTGGCTTTTTTTCTGATCTTAGTAGGAAAGTGTTAAGTATTTCATTGGTAATGAAAATGTTACTATGTTAGCTGTAAAGAACATTTGCAAAATGTTCTTTATCAAGTTGAAGAAGTTCTCTTCTATTTCAAATCCTTCTAGAATTTTTACGTGAGTGGGTATAGAAAAAGAAATGACAGGTTTTTTTTGTTAGGGGGGCAACTTCAGAAATATAACTAGGGATGGCTTCAGGCAGCTATAGCTTTTTAAAAAGTTGTGGTAAATCATACGCACCATAACTTGGGCCACCTTAAATATTGTTACGTGTACAGTTCAGTAGTGTTAAGTGCATTCACATTGTTGTGCAGTTTTCCAGAACTCTCTTCAGCTTGTGAAACAAACTCTGCACCATTACAGACTAACTCAGCACTCTGCCTTTTATCCCTGGGAATGACTACTGTAGGTGTGCCATATTGGTAGAATCACACAGTGTTCCTCTTCGTTCGACTGATTCATTTTGCTTAGCATAATGTCCTTGTGGTTCACCCATATTGTAGCATGCGTCAGAATTTCCTTTCTTTTTAACAATGAATAATAGTCCATTGTACACACATACCACATTTTGTCTACCCATTCATTTGCCAATGGGCATGTAAGTTGCCTCCACCTCTGGGCTGTTGTAACTAGGGCTGCTGAGAGCGCCAGGGCACAAGTTTGAGCCCCCACTTTCACTCCTCTTGGTTATATCCCCAGAAGTAAAATTGCTGGGTCATTCGGCAATTCTGCCCTTAGTTTTTTAGGGACTGCCATACTACAGGGTCCGGTACAAATAAAGCCCCCTTTTTATTACAAAAATTTTTATTGTAAAATCACAAGCGTGTAATTCTATAACATAACAACATCACACTCAAGCACACCAGATGACATTTTAGGTGAAATGTTCAAATTAAAACCATAAATTATTACACCCATAATATTACCCTACCAACCACACTCATGCGCACATTACTTCTGCCAGACCCTGCGTTTTTCACAGCAGATGCACCATTTTTACATTCCCATCAACAGTGCATAAGAGTTCTCATTGCTCCACATTTTTTACAACACTTGTTCATTTCTAATTTTTTTATAGTAGCCATTCTAATGAGTATGAGATGGGAAAATGAAGTTTAAGCCATTATACATATTTTCCAAATCTTCACATATGTGCCATTTACTAAGGAGGCTTATTACTGAACATATTTCTATACTGGGCTGGAGTTTGAACATGACAAAGTGTAATAGAATATGAGTTTTTAAGTTATTTTTACATCATCTATAAAGGCATCTGTGCCTTTAAATGCCAGTAATGACTTTACAGATAGAACAAAGGTTATTTGAGCCTCTTTGAGAATCGTTCTGGAGTAACAAAAACAGAAATATGTGTAGGTCTTCTTCCTTTTGTTCGAGTTCATTTAACTGTGTATCACCCCAAAGATGTTGCGTTGTCTGTGTAGTGGCACTACCTCAGAATCACACGAAAAAGAGCTAATGCAAAGCTACGTTAAGAAGCATACTGTGTATATTTTTTCATGTTACTTTTCACATAAAAGGCATTATTTAGTTATATACCATTTATGGGTTCCCTTTCTTATGACTGTGTCTTCATCCCCCAGCCCTTGAATTCTTCAGGAGTTCTAAAGTAAGTACATTCATGAATGTGTGTGGGATATGTTTAAGAAATCGTGCATTCACAGTGATCTAAATGCAACTTGATTTCTATGGTTTAGATTCAGAGCAAATTTCATGGTGCAGTAAATTATCACTGCTTAGCTTTTATATTTGTATTTGCTAAGTTCTCAGCTAGATTCAGTGCCCTCAGAAACCCACAAGAGGAGGGTGCCTAAATACAAAGATCATCAGATGAATGCAGCAAAGTCAGAACATTAGGAAATCAAGTCACTTTTCTTCACCCAAACAGTAGGAAAAGTATCAGTAGCTCAGTTGTTATTACTGAATTCCTCAGGAAGGACATGATAGAAAACAACCTTGGCAGGAAGTCGTCTTTGCTTTTGTGGTGTGTAAGATAGCATCCAGTATTTGGTTAGTATTCAGTAGAAATTTATTGAATAAATAAATAGTTGAGGACATCAATCTGTTTCATAACTTGCACAAAACTCTCTTAATATTAAAAACAGTACATATCCAGAAAATCATGGCCAAAGTGTAACATAACGAAGACTCTATCTGGTCTCTGTCCCCATTTCTTGCACAGAACGTCAAAGATCCTTGGAGTTTCCAGATTGATAGCTGTGTCATTGTGATCCTGTTGAGGTGACTCCTGGTGAACCCTCAGACAGTTTCAAGGGAGGAGGTGACCCATCTGGAAGACCCAGCAAGTGTTTAGAGGGTAGGAACTTCCAGCCCTACCCCCACTCTCCAGGCAGGGGAGAGGAAACGGGGATCAACTCACGCATGGCCAATGATTGAGTCAAACATGACTAAACAATGAAATCCCATATAAAAACTCTGGACACTGAGCTTAGTGGAGCTTCCTGGTTGGTGAACTTACTGAGCCACCAGGAGAGCGGACTTTATGGAGACAGAAGCTCCTGTGACCCACTTAGACCTTTTGCTCTGAACCTCTGCATCTGGCTGTTCACTTGTATCCTTTGTGATAACACAGTGCTTGTGAGTACAGAGCTTTGCTGAGTTCTCTGAGATGTTCCAGCAAATTATCGAGCCTGAGAGTTATGGGAAGCCTTGAATTTCTGGATGTTCAGACAAAAGTGCAGGTGGCTTGGAGATACCTGGAATTTGTGGCTGGCATTTGAAATGGGACAGTCTCCTGAGACTGAGACCTTAACTTCTGGAGCCTTCACTGACTCGGGGTAGTGTCAGAAGGAAACTGAGCTGTGGGAAACCCAGCCGGGGTTGGAGCATTGGCGTCAGGGTGCACAGAGAAGGCTGTGAGGAAAGCCAACACATCCTGAGTGTCTGCAGAGAAGTTGCTCTGATACGGAGATCAATGGAAAATATTAAACATTGTAACCCTAGGGATCACGGATTTACAAGACAGCTGTATACAGCAAACAGTGCATAAAAATTAAGCCTTAATAACTACATAACCTTGGAAAAATTACTTGATCTTGAGAATTTCCAGTTTCCACATCTTTAAAAATGAGGATAATGATGCCTACTTATAATAGTCAATTTTGTGCTAACTTGGCTGCACCACAGTGCCAGATATGTGGTCAGATATTATCTTGGATGTCTCTGTGATGGTTATTTTGAATGAAATTTACCTGTAAAGGGGTGGACTTTGAGTAAAGCAGATTGTCCTCCATAATGTTGGCGAGCCTCAGCCAACCTGCTGAAGGGCTGAATGTCTGGCTGGAGCAAAAGACTGAGCTGCCCTGAGCAAGAGGCAGTCCTACCAGCAGACGTCAGCTGCAGCTCTGGTCAGCTCTTGGCAAGAGGGTCCAGACTCGGATTTGCCAGCCTCCATGATTGTGTGAGTCATTCTGTTAAAATAAATCTCTCTCTCTCTTATATATCTTTATCTATCTATCTATCTATCTATCTACACACACACACACATCTTAGTAATTGTGTTTCTCTGGAGAACCATTACTAATACACTACTTTACCTGGTTGTTTTGAGAATTAAATGAGACAATGTATTTGAAACCACTTTGTAAATTTTAAGCTTTATAAAACATAAGAATGGTTGTATCCGCCTAGTACATGATATGTGTACCAAACTTTGTTGAGGCTTTATAGACGTATAAATTAATGTTTATAGATGTGGTCTTAGATCAATGTTACAGATAAATAGATTTAAAATATTAAATGAGACACTAAAAGACAGCAACAAGTAGGGAGCAGAGACTGCTGGACTTCTGATGCAGTGTCCATGTGGAGTAGAAACCACAGCTTAGCTGGCTTAGTCCTACTAACACACTCAGCATCTGACACAGTGCTTTGCACAGTCATTGCCCTGAACACTGCTGAAGAGTAAGTGACTTTTATCTACATGATTGCCCCAAAAGATCACTTGTGTGAGTGACTGGGTAGCCTCAGACCTAACGTTGGAAAGGATGTCTGTGTTGAACCTGGCCATGCCCTCTGAAGAGCTGAATGTCAACCATTCATGGTCTGCGTGAGGAACAAGAGAGCTGGAACCTTGGGCTGACTCAGGGGAGCAAAACCATGAACACTAATGTCTCTGCGAATAGACCCGCAACCAGAACTCACTCTGAAACAAACGGCTTTACTTCCTTGAACTTTTCTAAACTTTACTTGAGGAAAAATCAAGGCCACTGCCCTGAATAAATATTTTTAAACAGGACAGTCACTGGAATGCTATTTAACAACATAGCAAACGCTGCCCAGGGTCACTTGTCGACTCAGGTTTCTAGGTGGCCCTTCTCGTAACTGTCAGCTGTCAGTCTGGACTGCATCAGCATGCTTCAGAACTTTATGTCTTGTGGTTTACGTGGGCAGGTATTTTGAGACTCGGCTGGGGAAGAATATGGCTGCTTTTAAAACTTTCTGGGCAAAGCTGCAGTCTGAGAATGGAGATCAGACTTCTAGTCTTGTTGGTATTTTGGGAAGTATGTCATCATAATGAGATTTCCAGGCTGCTCTGGATATGGCCGGTCAGGGGGAGACCATCAGGACAGCCTGCCTCAGAGGAAAACAACAGTGGGACACTCTTCTCTGCTTATAAAATTGGGAAAGAACTTTTAAAACAACACCCAGCTTACTGAGAGTATATTCCTACACAGCTGAGTGGAGGGCCACTTGGCCAAACAGACAAAATAACCAAAACAAACAAACAAACAAAAAAAAAAAACCCAACCCCCAAACTTGAAAACTATGCGTATTCTTTGACTCCGCAATGTCACCTTGAAGAATGGACCCCGATAAAATAATTTTCTCTCTGGAATGATTTATCCATTAATTTATGTTAAACACAGTGTTGTTTGCAATAGGAAGAAATTGGAAATAAAAAAAAATGTCTAACACCAGAGAACTGCCTAAGAAATGTTGCTGTGTCCGTGTGAAGGAACAGCACGCAGCAGTTAAAAACAACATTGCAGAAGAACACATAATGACATCGGAATTTGTTCGCGATCTATTATCACTTTAAAAAGCAGTTTACAAAACATACAAAATCTATTTTTATTTAAAAATTGTGCAAGAGAAATAATCTGTACACATGCATAGAAGAAAAGGCTGGAAGACTATCCATTCAAATGTTAGCAGCAACTATCTTTAGGGGGCGATTTTTACCATCTCCGTGATGCTCCCCCCAGAAAATCTTATATAACAAGCATTACATCATTTTTAAATATTTCAGACAAAAGGAGCAGCAAACAAAACACTTACAATGAATTGGAATTCATCATAGGGGAGCAAGAATGCTCTACAGCCCTGGTTCATACCGAGACTTCAATTCTAAAGCAGTTAGCTCAAACTAACTTACATGAGCCCTGATGGCACAGGATAGTCTTAAGGATTTTCTCTGTTTTTACTAAATATGCAGTATTTTCTGCCCACACTATGCCAACCCTTGTACAGCACGCGGTCCACGTGCAGGGAGGTGGCCTGACATGTTCACACAAATGGTACCACGTAGATGCCACCTTGGAAACGGGAGGTTTCGGTCCTTGAACCAACACTCTCCATGTCACTGAAATCCCAACTGTATCTGTGGAAAAATGAATGAAGAAGACCTCGTAGCCCGGACGCCTGCATGCACAGATGCATCACAGCTTGTTGAGAAGTTATCCATGTCTGGGGTAAATCCTTCATCTCTGAGGGCTGATGGGTCATCGGTGATGGCACCCAGCCTTTTCTACAGTGTCCTTTGCTGTCCCTGACAGAATGGATTGGCAGGATCATCTTGTCCGTTCATGTCAACCATCTGCCACTAACTGAGGCAGGCGGCTGACAGTGGACTTGAAGATTTAAAAGGCCCGAGAGTGAAAATGGCTGCAGGTAGATGGTTGAGTGAATGAGCGCCCCCGCATGAAACACGATGCTTTTCCCAGTCCCACTGCAGCTGTTAGGGGACCACAAAGGGAAAGAGCCAAGAATATGTGTATTCGGCCCACAGGTGAGTAAGGCAGAGATCCAGGCAAAATTAAACTTAAACTCTAAGTCTAAAAGTGCACCATTAGAGGGAGGACGGGGGAGAGAGCTCCGGGCTAATGTAGAGCTGCCCTCAGCAAACTCCCCCTGCAGCTGATGCCTGAAGGAAGTTTTGAACACTACAAAATCTAGCGTACTCTAGAAAAATGACAGAGGCAAGCCATTTAAGTACGTAAGCTTCAGAATGATGACTCCAAGGAATATGCATTCTTGATAATACTCCATCATCCCTTAAAAATTAATCGTGAATCCAAGTTAACCCACCCTCATGCATCACCATTACGACTATTCTCAGAGCTTAAAAATGGAAGATTGTCAAGCAGTTTACAACCAGAGATTCTCCAGGTACTCCCCAGCCGCTCCCCCCCCCCCATTCTTCCAGGAATACAAAGGGCCAGGCGGTTACAGGACACACAGCTCATTAGCCTGGCTGACTCACCTTGCTGCCGCTGGTCCCCCGGAAGCTTCAGTCTGCAGGTGTGCAAACCGCGGAGCAGGTGGCTGCTGCCTTCCCTTTGCGTGGCAGACATGGCCCTGGCAGTGTCACTGCGGCTACAGTATCACTAGGGTGTTCCCTGCCCCTGGCCACTCACCAGAAATGGTCTTCACGAGACCCCCAGGCCCCCAGAGGCACATGCAGGTCCTGTCCCTGTGGGCAAAACATTTACTGCTCTAATAAATTTCCAAGTGTTTCCAAGTCATGATTCTTAAAGTACGTATTCACCAGTATAACTGACCCTACTTATAAAGACGCCAATGCATTTGAGTAAAAGCACAAAATTCTTGTTTCATTTCAAAGCATACTGAAATCCCCCCACCCCCTAGCATAAAATTCTACACAGTAACTATTTCTAACAGGTTACAGTTTGGGCACTTTTTGATTCCTTCTGCTGATATGAAATCTGATGCCCCGTATATTCAGAGAGGAGTGCTAGAGTAATGTACAGTCAAGGGGGAAAAAGTTCTGCTGAGTTAAATCAAGTGATTTCTAAGCCTGGTCTGTGTTACCCTCCCAGGCAGCTGAAAGTGAACAGTTCTTAAGGGAGGCTGGAAGGAGGAGGAGCCCAGTGGGCTGGGCTGATTAACATAAAGAGGCAGGCAAGAAATAGCACTGGAATTGCTTTGAATAATAGTAACCACAGCAGGGATTCTAAAAAGATGTCCTGACGTTGCAGTAATCGCACATATGATTTCTGCTGCTTTGCTGGTAATTCAAACAAAAGCTCAAGGCAGGGGTTTATGCTGCATGGATGTTCATTTGTAGATAGGAAATCTGAAGGGTGTAATTGGTAGTGAAAATGAGCTCATGGAAATGTACTGCTGGGACTTTCAATTTCTGTAAACACCTTAGAGTCTTCCGAAGTGGGCAGTTAGGGAGCAGCCTGCCTGCCAAGGTAACTATTTGGAGTTCTGGAAGAAAAATAAACACACAAAACATTATCCTTCCAGAGATTTAGCTCTGTTTCCCCTTAGATTTTCTATTGCTACTTCTAGGTCATAAGACCAGGTTATTTCCAGTGGTTTTTTTTTTGGGGGGGGGGGTGAGGGGCGGGGGGAGGCACAGAAAAAGCATATTTCATTGGAATTATAGTATATTCGTTAATGTTTTAAAATAGTTCCCAAACAGCTTTCATTTAACTTGGGAGCTTGCTACCTCTGAGGTCATAATGAATGTGGCAGATCCTTCCCTTCAAGATTCACAGCTCTTTGGAAATTCAGAAAGGAGGTGTGGGAAGCAAAGGAAGAAGGCAGCGCTCATTAGCCTGAATATCTGGATCCTCCAAATTCCTGGGCATATTTGGAAATTGGTGCTAAAGTGAAAATTTACCCCCTGGCCGGATCTGGGTGGACATCCTCATTTTACTTTGAGGCATTAACAATTTCCCAAATGCACTCTGAGCTATGAGAACTCATAAAATTGTTATTGCTCTTTTATAAGTTTTATGCTACAAAAACATAAAATAACGTTAGATCTATCAGCCACAGTAAGTATCAGCTATAACCAGCCATGGCCCTTACTTTGCAGAAACACCACCAGGTTAGTAGTTCAAAATGTGCACACTGTACTTGGCTTTTGCTTATAAATAAAAGCGAGAAGTCAGAATGCAGAAGGTAAAGTCTGGTTGTGTTAAGAAAAAAGTGACTAAGATTGGGCATTTTTACTTGCAATTTGACTAAAAATTAACTAGAATCTGATTAAGGTCAAGTTTCTTCCCTTATCAACTCTCTGTGATGCCAAAAAGATGCCAGTGGTGTTGCTGGTCTAGCTTCTTCCGTCTGCCCCATATTCTCTCTGCCTGACCTGTGTCTCTGTACGGTAGAGTGGAATGAGGTGGCACAGACAATCGATCTTATAAGCTGGTGCTTTTGGGGTGGATGCTGGACAAATTGATATCTTATTGGACTGTATTACTCAGAAAGCATAGTGCTTGGTTGAATAATATAAATGGTACTATGTTTGTAGGAGGGTTTTCTTTTTTCAGTGGAGCCGTGTTTAAAAAGCAGGAACACATGCATTTTACATTAATACAAGTTTAAATCATAAATCTGCCTTATTTCAAAAGTATTGATGATATCCCATCTACAAGTATATACTTTTTGAAGGTCTTCAGACTGCTTTGAATGACCAGGATTATACAGGAAAAAAAAAGCAGTAGTATTGCATTTATCACTCTCATACTCAAGGAACAGGACAAAAGACCCTCCACACAATGCAAGCGAGAACTCCGGGGCCCTGGCCTGAGCCTCACTATGGTCCCACAGCACTACTAACTCAAGGCTAAAGAAGTGGGGTTGAGGCTTTAGTGCTGATTTCCTGTTGATTTTAGTGTTGATTCCCATTCCTTTATATTATCCAGTGATACACTTTGTTCCTAAGTCACTCTTCCTTGCACCAAAGATACAGTGGATGAGGAAGCTGAGTTTCAGGATCTCACTGTGGCTTATGCAACATGTATATCAACAAGCTCTATCAAGGAGGGCTTTGTGGCTGCGCAGAGTTGTGTTACCCTAAGTTGTGGTATGTGTTAGCTCAAAGTTTCCCAGGTAGCATAGTTGGCTGGATTCCCATAATTGCTATTTGTAAAACATAGGAGATGCAAAGGTTATATTAGAGATTGTTTCGCTTGAACACTTGCCCCATGGATTCAGGAGGCTACACTGGCATGGCATTAAGTGCTTACTTAAGCAAAGGAGCTCACTATCTGAATTGCTACCATAGATCTTAAATTCACTGAAGACCAAACTTTCGGTCTTGGTTTTCAGAAATATTGCCTCACTCCATAAACATTGCCTTGGCAGTGCAAACTAATTGGGGCCCTCTCTCGCAGGTGAGCCTCAGATCTGGCTGCCCCAGGGCTCCCTCTGGAGGTCAGCAGAGTCCAGAGAGCAGAGCAGCCTCGGCCTCAGGGCAAGATAAACCCTGGTCTTTTCTCCCAACGCCCACAAGAATGGGGTCTTCCATTTGTGATACCAGAAAATGATCATCTGGGTCTGAGATTGTAGGAAAGTTTCCTGATAATTCTCCTGTGGGTAAAATTTGATCATTGCTGTGTGCAGGTGTTTAACCTCTGCAGCTTTACATTTTTCTATCTTTACTGAAGTCTTTTAGCCTAAGTGAAAACAAGACAAAATAAAACCAAATGTGAGAAAAAATGTGGAATTTTATTTTGTTTGTTTTAAGTGGCAAGGGAACCAGACTACGGTGGTTCTGGTTCCATAACGTCCCCCATCTGGGTGGGATCAAATGATCCCAATGAGCCTGAATTCCATCTAAAAGTGTTTGAAGTACCCAGGAATTGGGGTCAATGGGTCTGCAGCAGGACTGAGCTCTGAAGGTAAATACTTATTAACTGGGATCATTTCCAAAATAAAGTAAATTAACTTGCACCTGATCAAACTTTTGTTACTTGAGTTGAATATACACTTACAGGAATAAAATAGTAACCAAACTATTTTTCTCCTTCTCTACCTCCTTCATATTTTTGTCCTTCAGTAGTTCTTTCTTTCCTCTCTCCCTCCCTCCCTACCTCCCTTCCTTCTTCCCTTCTCTTTCTCTCTCCTTTCACTCATTTTCTTTTATGTTAATTAGGTAGAGTATAATGTAATTTGATCTATTAAAAATTAAATTATTCTCTATATGGAATTGGTTTCAAAACAATTTGAGTAAGGAAGATATAGGGGGTATAGAGGAAATAAGATTTGCCATACATAGATAATCATTAAACTTGAGTGATGAGTACATGGAATTTATTATATGTTCATGTCTACTTTTACATATATATACTTAAATTTCCATGCTAAAATGTTTCAGAATATAATAACTTGTAATGTATCTAACTGAAAAGGTACAAGGAATAGGCAAAGTGCTAGATTTATCAGGATGTGGAGAAACTCTTCAAGTGTATTTTCTTATTTAATTTTTTATTTCATATATTGTAGAACATATAGAAAGGTAGAAAATGTTAACATTTATGCTGTATTTGTGGGGCAGAACCTGAATATGATTTATAGACAAAGAAAGCAATTGCCTGAGGGACATCCTCAAGCGTCACCAGGGGCAGGGGTGCAATCGTTATCCAGTGACTACTGTGGCGGAAGAATGGGCCTGGCATGAAGATGGCATGTGCATTTTTAAAAAGAACCAAACACAAATGGAAACATACCGTGTTCATGGATTGGAAGAATTAACATCATCAAAATGTCCATACTACCCAAAGCAATTTATAGATTCAATGCAATATCTATTAAAGTACCAATAGCATATTTCACAGACATAGAACAAACACTTCAAAAATTTATATGGAACCATAAAGGACCCCAAACAGCTGCTGCAATTTTGGGAAAGAAGATCAAAGTAGGAGGGATTGCAATATCTGATATCACACTGTATTACAAGGACACTGTAATCAAAACAGCCTGATACTGGCATAAAAACAGGCACATGGACCAATGGAACAAAACAGAGAGCCCAGAAATAAACCCAAGTCTCTACAGTCAATTAATATTCAACAAAGGGGACAGCAACATAAAATGGAGTAAAAATAGCCTCTTCAATAAATGGTGTTGGGAGAACTGGACAGCTATATGCAAAAAAAATGAAACTTGAGCACCAACTTACACCACACACAAAAATAAATTCAAGGTGGATAAAACATTTAAATATAAACCATGACACCATTAAAGTCCTAGAGGAGAACATAGGCAGGAATATCTCAGATATTTCACGCAGCAACATTTTTACTGATATGTCTGCTAGAGCAAGAGACATAAAGGAAAGAATAAACAAATGGGATCTCATCAAAATAAAAAACTTCTGTACGGCTAAAGAAAACAGCACTAAAATAAAAAGAGAACCAACTGTATGGGAAAACATATTTGCCAATCATTCCTCAGACAAGGGTTTAATCTCCAAAATGTATAAAGAACTTACATGACTCCACTCTAAGAAGACATGCAACCCAATTAAAAAATGGGCAAAGGACTTAAACAGACACTTCTCCAAGGAGGACATACAGAGGATCCAGAAACACATGAAAGATGCTCAGTATCACTAGCTATCAAAGAGATGAAAATTAAAACCATAATGAGATACCACTTCGACTGGTCAGAATGGCCATCATAAACAAAGCAACAAACAACAAGTGTTGGAGAGGTTGTGGAGGACAGGGGACCCCAGTGCACTGTTGGTGGGATTGCAGACTGGTACAACCATCATGGAAAACAGTATGGAATTTTCTCAGAAAACTAAAAATGGACCTACCTTTTGACTCAGCAATTCCACTGCTAGGATTATATCCTAGGAACCCTGAAACACCAATCCAAAAGAACCTATGCACCCCAGTGTTCATAGCAGCACAATTTATAATAGCCAAATGTTGGAAGCAACCTAGGTGCCCATCAGTAAATGAATGGATCAAAAAACTATGGTACATTTACACAATAGAATTCTATGCAGCAGAAAGAAAGAAGGAGCTCCTACCCTTCACAACAACATGGATGGAACTGGACAGCGTTATACTAAGTGAAATAAGCCAGGCAGTGAAAGACAAATACTATATGGTCCCACCTTTAACAGGAACCTAAACAACAAAACAAATGAACAAGCAAAATATAACCAAAGGCACTGAAATAGAGAACAGGCTGACAGTGACCAGAGGGAGGAGGGGAGGGAATTTCAGGGGAAAAGGAGAAGGGTTTACAGGAACAAATATAAAGGACACATGGACAAAAACTAGGGGAGGGTGGAAATGGGAGGGAGGTGGGGAGGGATGGGTGGGTAGGCTGGGAAGAGAGTAAAGGGCAGAAAACTGTACTTGAACAACAACTTAAATAAAATTAAAAAAAAAAAAAAAAAGAACCAAACAGTCATTTTACTTACTACTTCTGAACTGCACACATGTTCCCTTCTCTACCATATTTCCATACTTTCATTACTATTTTATTATTTCTATTTCTAAAAACACAGTTGGGTTGTGTCTTATTCTGGGCTGCTGTAACCAAGGACTGCAGACTGGGTGGGTCACATACAGCAGTGAGTGGTACAGGGTAAATCAAGAAAAAAAAATCAAACTTCCACTTCTGATTCTTTAAATTATTTATCACTTATTGGGAGTTTGAAGTTCTCCCAGGAACTCTGAGATCTACATTTAGATATTATTGGTACAATTACATAAAACTACTTGTATGTTTTTCCTCCCTTTTTCTGTATATTATATATATTAGCTACACGAGCAAACATACTTCTTCATTGTCAGCTTTTCAAAGTGAAAGTGAAAAAATAGTTAATCCTAAATAGAAATTTGAAGAAGACAACAGAGAAAAGATGTTTATAAATCATTTACAGGAAGGACTAATAAAAATAGTAGGCTGAGCACATGCCTCCAAATCCATTCAAATGGTATGAAAGATTATACAGATATAAATAAAAGTATGGACAATATATTTCAGAAAGTTATCTTTATGTATTTTTGATCATTGGATGAACAATTATGAAGAATTACAAAAAGATAAAAAAGAGATGGAATCTGAACAGTAAGAGTGGAATAAACCATAGTAAGAGAAGTATGGAGTTAATAAATATAGGTAGCATGGCAATCATGACATGTTAATAAATTTTTTTAAAAAACACAATCCCAACAAAAGTATCCTTTAATATTGCAAGTTAATCTTCCTGGAAAAGGCTTTTAAACTGAAAGTAGAAAGAAAAATAGATCTGGAAATGCCCTAGGACTGCTTTCTTTCCACCTTCAAATGGGAATTCACAGGGAGAGAGACTGGAGAGGAAAGTTTATCCATTCAGGAAAGAAATACGCAGCCTTCCATGCCCAAAGTCAAGTCCTCCTCTATGGTAACTGAAGGATGTCTGCAGGCTGCCTGTCTGGTCTTTATCCATGAACCCAAAAGTGAAGTCTGTAAACACAACCAGTGCACTTACACAAAACACACAGTCAACCCTCAGGAGAAGCCTGTTGGGGGAAAAGATCCACACAGCTGCTGAGGAAAATCATGCTAACTCCTCATACAAATCAACCTCAATTTTTATTCATAAATATAAATGGCAAATGCAAGATCATCAGATATTTGAGGAAGACCAGTAGAAGAAAGAAAATGACCAGGATATGCAAACATGGTGACGTTGGAGAAAATAGAATAAAGGAAACAAAAAAAGAACTATAAAATAATAAGTTTTAATTAGTGTCCTCAGAGATAGAAAGAATGTTATGTCCATAATATAAGAATAGGTTGCCATACAAACAATGAGTTACCAGGGTACTAGAAAAATTCTTGGAAATTAAAAATATGATTACCAAATAAAAAAAATTCACTAAAAATTGAACTGAATAATGAACACGATTAAAGATAGAATTAGTCATATGGAAGGTGAAATCAAGGAAATCTCAACAATATAGAGCAGGAAGACAGACGAAAGTGCATGAACAAGTTGAAACATGGAAGTCAGTCTAGGAGGTCCATCTACTCCTCTACTGTGGGCGGGGGGGCTCCACCTTCAGGGATCCCCTGGCTGACATGGATGAGAATAAGTCTGCAAGACCTGATCTGTTTGGAGAGGAAAGGTGGCCAATCTCTCAGAGGAGAAGGTCCAGGGGCTTGTTCCTCAATGGGCTTTTATTTGGTTTAATTTGTATAGGAATATAGGTAAAGCTCATTAATCACTGTCAGGCAGTAAGGATCAAATAATAGATAACGTACAAAGAACTATGAGGGCTTATTCTGAGTCAGGGCCAGAGAGCTAAAGGGCCATAAAACATTGAGGAAACAAACTCATTCTATCCGAGGACTCTTATCATTTAATGGTAATGATAATGATTTAATTTTAATAATGATGGTAATGATTTAACTGAGGGTATTAGTAAAGCAGGTTTCACAAGATTTTATGCATTCCTTCTTAGGCCTGATCACCCCAGGGAACCTGCCCTTTCCAGCAGGGGGCCACACCCATCTCCAGCATTGTTTCAGGTTTAAGTTGGGCAGGGGAAGTAAGGCAGCCAAGAGATTAGGAGACTTCTTGCAGACAGAATGAGGATTTAGGCTATGTCAAAGCTGAGAGGCAAGGGTCCATCACCCCCTTTTCTATAGCCCCCCAAGTCCTTCCCTGAGGGTCCCCTTATAACTGTGCCTGTCTTAGGTCATCCCTCCCTTGAGGAGTCTTACCCATCATTGGCTAACCAGTCATCTGCCCGGGGTCAAGCAGGGTGAGGTGAAAGGGGGCAGAGGTGGTACTCCTACAAAGATAAGCTTTGTCTCCTAAGTGGCTTATGGTCCCAAGGTCCTTTATTCAGCCTTAGCCTTGGGGGGTTACAGCTTCTGAAACCAGGCAGGGTGGTTCCCAACAGTCCACATATTAGCTATGACCTTGAGTAACTTATGTCATTAATATCATCCTTAAGTGTGTGGTTACACTTTGCCATTACTGTTCTAAGTCCTTACACATGCTAATTCATCTAATCTACTCAACAGTCCTCTATCTGTAGCATAGCTTTCCACCTGCCATGGTATATTATTTCCTTAATTTGAGAGGCTGGGTGTTCTGCAGTACTTTCTCCTGATAAATTAGTTTTTTTATAAAATGCCAAATGACACAGAGTCCACAACCTCCCTTTCATCCTTGTTTTCCAGTGTTGGCCAGGGATCCTCTCTATGCCTCCCTGCAAATATGGCTGTGTCTGTGCTGGAGGGAAAACATGAGGAAAAGAGAGGCATCTGGTGATCCAGTCAGGCAATGTTGGAGAAAAGAAGCAATGCCAAAGGGGCCATGGTAGGACACCAACATATGATTTTGACCTTAACAGAGCCTCAAATAATACTGAATTAATAGTCAGCCTTTTAAAAAAAGACCTCTAGATTTTATATAAAATTCTAAATTTCAAATTCATGTGACAGAATTGGAAGATTTGTCTTACTCTCCTGCAAAAAAAGTCAGCAAGTCTATTAGTTAAGATAGGTCATTGTGAAACCAGAAAAGACACTGGCGTTCGGGCTGCCTGTCACTATCAAACCCAATAAATAATAGCAGTGATTGAATCTTTATGGGCACTTTATTCAGATGGCCAGTCATCTGAGAAGATGGCAGGTTCATACCCTAACAGACCATCTTAAATTCCATTTTTAAATGGCCCTTTTTATAAGGAGAACAAAGTGTAGGTAAGGGGTTTAGAACTCAGAGAAAAGTTAATTGGATTAAAAAAAAAAAAAAAAAACTTCAGCACTCTCGCCCTAGGTGGTGGTCTTTAGCTCTGCCCCAGGCAGTGGTCTTTAGCTGTGTCCTGGGCGGTGGTCATCCTACCCTGGAGTACACTGGCTCAGATATCATTTTGAATGGTTTGCAGTTCTCCTGAGGAGCAAAGGTAGAACTGCTTATGGTCTCCTGGAGTCAGGGTGGGTCATACCTTCAGTTCCTGGAACAAAAGCTTTTACATGCATTGATTACTAAGCTTATTAGCTATTACTTAAACTAAAATTTTCCAACTCTTAAGTCCCCTATCAATTGTAACCAACAGACTCTAAACTATAGTGTCTCAGTGGAGACAGAAATTTCTTTCTTTCTTTCTTGCATAATAGTCCAGAGATGAGCAAATGGTCCAAACGGGACAGGTGGCTCTATCTGAAGTCATCTGGGAACCCTGGTGGCTTCCATTTTGTTGTTCCAAAGGAAACATTTTTATTTACCATTTTTAATTTTTTTTAAAAGATGCCTCCATAAGAAAACAGATTTTTTGCCTTCTGCAAGTATTCAGATATTGAATGAATTAAGGCAAATTTAAATCTTGCAGATGATGAATAGAAATTTAATAGCACTAATATTTATGAAACACTGTTTTGAAGGTAATAAAGGTATGGTAAAACGAAACAAAAACTAATAAGAAGTTCACTGGAAAACACATGTACCTATAACAATGTGTATGTTCATAAAGAAGAGAGAAAATATGCAATGCTCCTTCATCAATATACAGATAATGTCTCATTTGTACTAACTGCAAATGCCAATCAGATATTCCCTTCCTGTATTCATTCACTCTGCAGCAGACATTGTTGAGTGCTGCCCAACAACCACTTCCTCCTTCTTCTTTGTTGACAGAACTCTGATCTTGAGCAGCCACATGCTTCGGGGGAGATGGGTTTCCTCCCCATCATCAGGGACTAGTCTGCATCATCAGGAAGGCCCATTCTCCTTGCACTAAATATTTGTGAGAAAATCAATACTCTGCAAAACAGCCTTGCTCTAATTTGGACCACGTCAAATGGTTTTTACAACAAAGAGAATGGTCCTGATAAAAATCAAGTATTTAGTGTCATAGTTTCCAGAAGAGGGGAGTCATTCCATCAGCACGGATTGGCCAGGTGCCATCCCTGCAGCTGCCTCACCTGCCACCACAGCAATGCTGAGAGCAGCAGGATGCGTGTCTTTGGAAACAGCACCCACTTGGCCAATATCAATACTTGTTCAGCTCAGACCTTTCTACGTCTCTGTTCCTCTTCCTAATATTGTGCATAGCGGTCACTGACCCCTGGGCTTTTCAAATTCTGTGCCGTCTTCCCAAATTGCCCTTTCTCTTGCCTATTTATTCTTCAACAACCAGGTCAAGCGTCTTTTGTGTGAAAGATTCTCTGGCTCCACCCTCTTCAGAATAAAGTTAACCACAGCCTCTTCTGGGTTGGAACTGTATTTTGAATATATTTCCATTATTGTACATATTATATTTTTTGATAATTATCTACACACATCTTTCTCCTCACTAAGACATGGGTACACTGGGTCTAATATAGCTTTCAAATTAGAAATGAAGAGAAGAGATGAAAGGAGATAACAAGAAAAGAAGAAGGGAGGGAGGGAAGGAAGGAAGAAAGGCAAAAAAAAGAATGTTATTTTTTTTCTTTTTTCTTAATGGGACCCATGATGAAATAACCGATTTGTGGCATACTTAAATCCTAGCAGATTTTTCCCCAAACTGGAAAAGTTCTGCTCCAAATGGAAAAAAAATGCATTCAATGTTTTTGAAAAAGTGTTTGTGAAGGGTAAATTAGATGACCTTAAACAAACAATCGACATGTGGAATAAATAGAAAAGAATGCTTCTGACCTAAGAGGCGAAGACAGACTTTCATGTCATTCGAGTGAGGGCAAGGTCGCTGAGCGGGAGAGCTCTGCACGCAGGCCGGCCCGCTGGAACCTGAGCTCCGCCCCTTGCTGGCTGTGCAACCTTGAGCCACTTACCATCTTCCGGCTTCTGTTTCTGTCACCCAAAACCAGTACAGTAATACCTCCCTTCTCAACAAGTAGCCTACATCAGAGAAGATGACTGTACCTAGCTCAAGCCATTCAGCTGTTTAAACGTTAGTATCTTCCCACACATAGCACACACTAATAGAACATAAATATTTCTTCCCACTAATATCTGTGTACTTATACTTAGTGTATAGGTGTATACTAGTGTGTATTATTTTTTCATATATACACACGCATATATACTTAGATATAGGGTCTGGCACATATAACGCCCCCATTCTATTACAAAATCATAAGCATGTAATTCTGTAACATGACAATATCACACTCAAGCACATCATACGACATTTTAGGTGAAATGTTCAAATTAAAACTATAAATTACTACACTCCAGCAGGCCTTAACTTCTGCCGGACCCTGCATGTAAGTATATGTATACTTAAGACAAATATGTATTATCTTTACACATACATATCTATGCACACGTACGGTGAGCTGGAAGAGGAGATACTGGGTGGGGAGTAAGAAAGGAGTTGCTAAGAGCTGAGTTAGGTCAAGCATATTCTGATTTATACCCTCTTGTGATTTGTTCAGGATGAGTCAAGGGAACATCCCTGGGCAAACTGGTGAGAGAGAGTTTCTGATCCACCTAATTTGAGGCCTGTGCATTGCGGGGCCTCCTCCGCAAGGGGACAAGAGGATTCCCTGAGGACAGGGACCATGTCTACTTCAACTCTGGGTCTGCAGTGTGGAGCACAGAGGCGGGCACCTCACAGGCGGCAATGGGGTTCACTGGATGAACGAGTTCATGAAATCACACCCGGGGTCCCAGCTGAGCCAAACTGCTGACATTGACATCAACAGTTGGAGCCCAGGACTCCTAGCAGAATTTTTCTTTGATGACGTCTTTTAAAAACCTGCATAATATCTTCCTCGACTTTCCTCACAGTCCCATGTTCTCTCTGTGCAAGGAAACCTTTGACAGATCCTGGCCGAGAGACAGCCAGCCATTGAGCTGTGGGGATTTTCCAGTTGCATAAGAGAGCTTCATTAGAATCCATCTCCACTTTCGCCCTCCCCCAAAAAGAAGAAGTAGAAGAAGGATATTAGAAATGATAGTGACTCCCTGAAACAGATACTTGCTTTCTCTTTTCCTGATTTTATTTTTATGGGTTATTAACTGTGTGTTTAAAATTATGTGACTTGCATAATTCATAAAGTTCTAAACCAAATACTATTTACAGCTGCATGTGCAAAGCACAAAACACATTAACCAAATATGATGGAGAGACAGAGAGAGCTGCCCAGTGGGAACTGAGAGAGGAACCCCCTGCAGAGCCAGCGAGCAGGATTTGTTTAGTCAGCGTTTGGCAGCCCCGATAAATTACAAGCAGAGCAGATACCAAGTGGAATTATCTGCAGTGCATGTCAGAGAGCCAGCCATATTGGTATAAGAAATAACAATTTTATTTAAGGCAATTGGAATTATGAACTAGAGTTACGTGTGCAAGTATGGAACTGCCTAAAAACTATTAAGTAAAAATACACGGTTTTCCCCCTCTGAAGCTCGTTTGAAAAAAACTTTATAAGCTTCATTTTGAGTTTAGAAGTAGGCAAGCATTTTGTGGTTTAAAGATACTTATTTGCTTAAATTCCAAAAGTCTGACAGAAAATTAAGATACCTGAATTGTCTAACACAACATGCCAGAGATTTGGTTTTATAATCACTTTAGGTGAGATATTATGTTCTGAAAAAGTCTCCTTGTGGTTTGGGTAGCTGCCTCACTGGCTGTGGCGTTAAGCTGGTATTATACTTTAGACCAAAACAAGTCCTGACAGTCCAACCCCTCTACGCGCCACGTGATTTTAAGCCTGTCCCACCACAGCCAGCTGGTGAACAGTCCTCGGATGGTTGCCTAACGGCAAAAGAGACTCCTGGTACACCTCCAGGGGCAGGAAGAACTCACCGCCAACACCCCTGTGCTGGAGCCTGCCTAAGGGGTTCACGATCCGCTGGGGTAGATCAGAGGCCATGCACGACAGAAGCAGGCACATTCACTCACTCTGTGTGTCACTTGTTGCCCAAGTCAGTAGTTCTCACCCTTGGCTGCACATCAGAATCATTCGGCTGCTTGGGCTCTACCTCCAGGAAATTTGAATATATTGACTCAGGATGGATCTTGGGAACAAGCATTTTTGGAAAGCTCCCCAACATGATCCTAATTAATGGCTAGGACTGAGGAACGAACACTCTGTAGACTGCCAACTCCTTGAGAGCATGCTCCCTCACCACTGCTCAGCTCAGCATCGACTGCAATGCCTGGTTCACTGCACATGGCAAATGTTGTTGGAGGGAGTAAATCATAACAACAACAGAAGGGCATCTTCTAAGTCGAGATCATCAATGTTTCTGCCAGTCCTCCTCTATGCTTATCCATCATCTGTTTAACTAGGTCCATGGCAGAGAGCCTGGAACCTTCGTAGACCTGGTCAGGTGGGGCCCTCACTTTGGAGTGCCTCCTTCCAAATATTTCAAGTCTCTTGGGATGCAAGGTCCTCTGGGCTTGGCACCCTGCACCTGGAGCACCTGTGTTTCTGTGCTCTCCGCCTTGCACATGGGCTCAACCAGACGCCTCCAGGAGCTTCTAGACTCTGGCCCACGGGACTCTGATTCCAGAAAGGAGGCAGAAAAGTGGACTGCTTACACTGTCCAACACGTATTTCTCACATGAGAATGAATGCATGAGATTGGGCAGCCAGAATTGTGCTGACATGCCAATTTTGGGTGACGCAAATTATTGAAGTGGACAGGGCCCCACAAAATATATGTCTGGGTCTCACCCCTGGGGTGGCTGTGCCTCTAGGATATTGATTCTTAAGTTTCTTAGAAATGAAATTGTATGCTTTCCTACACTGAAAGATCACCACATTATAAACATCATGTTTGGGGGGGAAATTCCTGAGGGATTTATGGAGCCAAATCAATGACAAGCAGTTGAGCACAGTTTCTAGAAAGTTAGCTTTATTTACAGAGGCATTTCTGCCTGATTTTTAGTATGCAAGATGAGAAAATTTCCAAGTGTCCAAAAAAGAACAACAAAAAAAAGTGGAGATCTAAGGACCCCCTGTTACCACTCTTTTTCTCTGTCTCACTGAGGCAAAGTTATTTTCAACTTAGGAGACCCTAATACACTCTTTAAATGTTTTTTTTAAGTAAGGAAAGAAGGAAGTCTAGCTATCTCATTAATCTTTCTTGAAAAGTTTATCCTCATTAATTTTGTTAATATTGATTAAGTGTTAAAATGATAACATTTTGGATATTTGAGTTAAGTAAAATATTATACTAAATATATTGTTATAATGTTATATTATTACATTAGATATATTATAAAATGGATTTAACCTGCTTCATTTTACTTTTATAATATGGCTATTAAAAACATGAAATTATATATTTGGTTTGCAATTGTTGTTCACATTATATTGATTTTGGACAGCACTAAAAGTTGTCAAAGGGATCATGACCCTAAAGTTTATGAACTATGAACACAGACATGGAAGCTTCCTTCAAACTCACTGGCAACTTTGATTCAGACTAACTGAAGAGAGTAGCCATAGGCCAGAGGGATGGAGGGACCAGGAAAGACCTGCCAGGGCATGGGCAGAGGATATCACAGGGCTTTGGACGAAGGCCAAGGACATCAGAAAGGGAGCAGAACAAGCCAGGAGAAGTCACAAATCATTTCCAAGTTTCCCACGGAGCCGAGATGGTTGTCATAGGGTCTAAGTTCCTGTGGGCCCAGACGTACTACGAGATGGCGGGAAACACAGGCCAGCTAGCTCGGCGAACCCCGAGCCCTGGACCCAGAAGCAGCAGAGCGTTAGTGGGCTCTGCATATTGCCAGTGAGGGCATCTGTGAAGAAGTGCATGGTGCTGCTGCCCCGAGGGGTCTGGGGTCAGAGCTGGCGCAGGCTGACTACAACCCTCGACATTTGCTCTCCGACGGACGCGCCTCAGGCAGGGAAAGCTTCCCCACTCCCCTATACCCTCTAAACAGGAGGCACTCTGTCCAAAGCCCTCCTTGACGGTGTGTGGGCTGTGCTGCTGGAGGCTGCTTGGGAGTGTGAGGAGGATTTTAGAAGTGCGGTGCATGAAAACACTTCAGGAGAAACAAGGCAAAGAAATTACCTTGCAAATCCCTCCTCTCAGTGTGAATGCAGAAGATTCTTTTATAAGGAAATATCGGTTCCCTCATAGTGCCAACCCTCTCTTTTCTTCTTTCCCTTTAGGTGTTAGTTTGTCCTTCCAGGGGAGCGCATGGGCTTACCCACTATTTCCAGCTGGTAACCGGACAGCTTGAGAAATAATTGCGGTATTGCTCACGTTACCCTGAAGTGTGAATATACGTAGGCCTAACTATAACATGCACGACGCATGATTCCTATCCTTTACACTGGCAATTTCAGGGACGGTAAACTCTAGAATTACGGCTAGTTTTATTTTTATCAAAATATTTAATAAGATCAATTTGAAATTTTAAAAAATTAATTAAAATTTTGTGGTTTTTAATTTTTATTGAATTTATTGGGGTGAGAGTTGTTAACAAAATTGGGTAAGTTCCAGGTGTACATCTCTGCAGTACATTGTCTGTAGGTTGCACTGTGTGTTCATCACCCCAAGTCAAGTCACCTCCCATCACCATTTATCCTCCCCTAACCCTCTTCTCTCCCCATCCCTCTTTCTAAAACTTAATTAAAATTTTAATTTTAATGAAATAATTTTGATTTAACATTATTTAAAATTTATGAAAAATTGATGTTATTATAAGTTATAGCTTGCCTTTTAACTTTAATAAATAATTTTAAATACTTCAGAAGAAATCTTTCTTATATAAAAACGTAGAGAAAAATTATTTGCATAGTTTTGCACTCACCTTAATTTAAATTTTCTTAAAAATACATCCAAGTTTTACACACTTGGAATTCAGTCATTACCGACACAAGAATCCAAGCTAGGGCTGTAACCCACGGGACAGGCATCTGCCTGGTCCACCCGCTGCCAGTCTGTGTCTGCGTCCCCAGGGCCTGGCAAGTTCACCAGTCAGCTCCGCACTCTTCCTTCTCTCCCCATCTGGGTTGTCCTCATCCGAATCCTGTCAACCGATTAGGTCCTTTGCCTCCAGTGCCTTGCACAAGAGCTTGTTTACTGATGGGTATGTGACAGCCACACCAGTAACCTGGGGAAATTAGCCTGTGTCCAAGCCAATTAGTCTCACTGTTTCTACTCTAATGAAGCGGATCAATTAAGAAGACTGGAAAATTCCTAGGCCTGCCAGGCCAGCAGTCCTTGGGTTACAGCACCAAATCCATTCATTCAATAAGCATGTATATTGAGCAGCAACACCTGTTCTTAGCCCTAAAATTTACCATTCTTTTCCAGACTTTGGAATTTGACAGACAAGTTATTTTTTTAAGTTGGAGAAGTTACCAGTTCTTCATTTTGCAGGGTAAAAAAAAAAAAAATCAAATGAATCTTTTTAACACGCAAAAGTAACAAGTATATCAGTTCAGCATAAGAAAAACCACTTAAATGAAATAAATTTAGCTTCATCCAAAAGTTACACTATTTTTTCCTCAGGAAAAAAAAATGTTGCTGCCTCCTAATGATGTCTTTCTACAAGATTTGTTTAAAACCAAATCTTTTCTTTTGTTTTTTTTTCCTCTCTTTTTCTTTTCTTTCTTTCCTGACAATGAATAGTTTCCATTATCCTTCTCCAAATAAATATTCTAGGAACTGACTTACATTTCTGGCCAAGATGGGATAACAGAACCAGACTTATCCTCCCACTTTAAACAATCAATAAGTGAAGAAAATATGTGAAACAATGGCTTTTCAAGACACTGGATCTCCTGCAAGGAAGGAAGTGACTCCTGAAAGAAAGGAGACAAATGGGAAGCCCTATGATTACCCCAGCCTGTTGTCTTTAGAGAGATTCCAGTCTGTAGTCCAGGAAAGGAGGAATCCAGTTGGAGCCTGGATTTGAGACAGAGCTGAAAGTTGAGTTAAACAAAGGGGTTAGAGTTCATGGGAAAGAGTCCTGGGAAAGACTCAAAGGCAACCTGAAGATTTGCAGAGTACCCCTAGAGTTTTCAGCTCAGCACTGACTGGCGCATGCATGTGAGGCAGCTGCCTGGGGCTAGGGATGGAATCACCTGGACTGTCTTGTGTCTAGTGCCTTATGCCTAGAAATCATCACCCTGGAGAGCCTCATGGGTCATGGGGCAGTGGGTAGAGGACTCGGTAGGATGTGAACTTGGTAGTGGGAATAATTAGCCCTATATTGAGGCCTGCTATGATCCTACCCAATAAACCATAAAAGCAAGACCTGGAAGGATCAGACTATCTTCATATACCATAACTGTGTCCCAGACTCAAGTGCAAAAATATTTGTAGAAATATAAAGCACATAACAATATAAAATTCCCAGTGACTGACTTCCAGTAAAAAATTACCAGGCATGCAAAGTACTACTAGGGATAAGAAAAAGTATATGATTTGATATACACGTGTATTGTGAAAGGATTTCTCCTACTGAGTTAATTAACATGTCTTTCACCTCACATATTTTTTTTTGGTGAGAAGATAAAGTTACATGGATTGATCATCACGTCTTATCTTTGTTTTATGAAGTTCATTTTTCAGATAATATTATTATTTTGATGTTCAGTTTGTCCAAATTCAAAGACATGAAGACATTCTAATGAAGCGATTTGCTCTTTTCCTTTGCTGTTAGCATACACCACTTTTTCCCTTTGAACTTGCACATGCATCCCCATAATTTACCTATAGTTATCAGAATTCAGTTTTTAACAAATTAAGTGTCTTGGTACCAGAAATAAGAAAAATGAAACTCATCAGAAGACCATCTTTCTACTGTTTTTCCAGCTGTCCCTCTGAGAACCGGCTGCCTGTTGCTTGGGACAACATTTTTCTTCCTGCCTAAAAAGATCCTGAGATGCTGGATTTGGTGTTTGTTTACATATTCTTTCACTGAAAATATCAAGAATGACATCTTTGGGCAATTAAAAGGATTATTGAAGAGCCAGCAGTGAGCCACACAGAGCGCCTGCCCTTCAGAGCTTTTGTTGGGTGAGGGGTGTGAAGATGGTCCAATCTCAGGTAGGGCAGCATTCCTTCCTGTCCTGGGCAACCTTGCAAAGGGGAAGGGTCGGGTCTCTTAGGAGCCTGGTGGGTAAACTCTCAGTGAGTTGGCCTTGGGCTGGTGCCTCACCTTCCACAGCATTGTTCACGCCTCCTGGGGTAGGGACCCCACCTCGGACAGTCTGGGCTCCCCTAGCAGACTCCAGGCAGAGCTTCCTTTGATCGTGTTTCTTCTCCTTCCTTTCTGCCCCGCCACCCCGCCTTGCCCACTTACTGGAGGAAAACTTCCCTTCTTTCTTTGATTCTTCACTCCTCCCTTCACTTCGTTTCATTGAATGTCTTGATGACTTTGAACATGAGAGTCATGTGCCTAGAACATTTTGTTAAGCTAAAAAACCTTATGTTTTGAAGTAAAGTGCAGTAAAGTTACCAAACAGTGACAGAACCTCTCTACACAGCCCTACCAGGCTCCTTCAGGAAGTTCCGCCTGCTTTCATGTCGTGTTTTAATCAAGTCTGCTTCTGGGTAGGTCCCCTTCCCCAAAGCTGAGCCACGTCAGCCTGTGGACGGAGTTACTCCGTCCCTAGACCAGAACGTGGCTGATTCCGACCACAGGTGGATGGAGTTCACGGAACTCCAGCCACACTCCTGGGAGTCGGGTTTTACTGCTGACCCAGAACAGACCTCACTGGGCTGAGATCTGGGAATGTGCATGACTACTGTTGTTTCTTTTAGAAGACTCTTCCAACAGCTCCAAGGCACGCCTTAGTTTGTGAGCTGTTGTGACAAAGAATATCTGCTTCAGGAACGAACTATTTCAGTATCACAAGACATGTTTATTTAAAAAGCTAGTTTCCTGGGCCTCACAACATGTTGTTAAAAATCTCTAGCATTGGGTCCTGGGACTCTGTATTTTAATCTCCTCGTGCATTTCTGATACACACTGCTTACAGTTCCCAAATGCAGTTCAAATACATTTACATGTATATATGCCTTTTTAAAAAATTGCTGTTTTGTTTCTCTGAGTGATTGGGAGCAGAGGAAGTAAATTAAACGGAAATCCCCTTCTCAAATTACTCTCCAAAGAAGTTAGCATTGTGAAACTTCTCATTCATGTGGCTGGAACTTTAATAATGCATCTTTTCCATGTCTGTACAATTAATGCAAGTTCTTCTTTACACCTCCACGTAAACTTGGGCTATGATATTTCATTTCTACCTGGTTCTACCAAGCAATTGTCCACGCATTTACTCGGTAAACACCCGTGGAGGATACTTGAAGGGCCGGGCACTGTACTCGGATGGGGAACCCCTTTGAGGACCCTACAGATTAAGAGGGGGCAGCAGAGGGAATCTTGGAGTGAAACAGGTAACTAGGAAACTAGGATCAATAAGGCATGCCTCATGGTGAGATGTGCACAATAAACTCTAAAACAAACTACAAAAGCAAGCCATTTTCAAACCGCAATGTTAATCTCCTGGCTCCGGCCGCTGCACAGTCGCCCAGGCACGGGCATGGTCTGTGGTTTTCTGCCACCAACAGCAGGCTCACCTCCGTATCTCTATGAGGGGCCTTCAGTGAAAGGAGTGTTTATACTTACATGTAGAAAAAAAAAAAGCAGTTCAGACAGAATTATAACTGGAATAAAAAATATCCCCAACCAAAGGGACTTTTTCTAAATAGGAGAAGTATAAATGGTTTTACTTCTCCTCTTACTTAAAAAAAAAATTGGTAGGCATAATAACTCTACTTAAAAATCTAATAAGGATATGTTAAAGAAATGTTTGCCGATTTTTTTTTTATAGAACCAGGGTGGAGTCTTGGAGTAAATGGTCCATTGTGTAGCAGATCACCTTAATTGGAATCCAGATTTGCAGACATAACATCCTGATGCTGATTTGGTTGAGGTGGGTTGGAATTTGATCAGGGTTTCTCAACATCCACATTACTGACATTTTAGGCGGGATAATTCCTGGTTATGAGAGGCCGTCCTGTACATACACAGTAGGATGTTTAGCAGGATCCCTGGCCTCTGTCCACTAGGTGCCAGCAGACCCCCCCCTGCTGAGTCATGACAATCACAAGTGTCTCCAGACAGTGACAAATGACTCCTGTCAAGGGGAGGCAAAGTTGTCCCCAGTTGAGAACCACTGGTTTAGACGGATAAACTGCTCTGCACTGGAAAGTCAGAGCAATTTGGGGATGTTAAGCTCCCGCCCAGGGAAAGAGGACCGCAGAGGCAGTTCTCTGCAGCAGAGTGGCAGCCCTGGCTTGGGAAATTCCCAGTGGTAGGGAAGTCATTGGTTTCCTAAGAAGGGTAACATCTCATAAAATTGCAAATTGCAAATTGCTTCCTGTTTTGTGCTGAACTGAAATTTCTCTCTCTCTCTCTCTTTTTTTTTTTTTAGCATCCAGTAAAATTCAATTGCATAACAGTAGTGGAATTGTGGTTTTCTCCAACTGACCCCCTACCTGTGGTAAAGTCGGTTGGCGCTGCATCCCAGAATTCCAGGCACTGGCCAACAGTGAAGTGAACAGCGGCCCCAGATGATGCTAGGAGCTGAAGGTAGCAGCCAGAGAATAGCAGACACGCTGCACCGACTCAGATGTAGATTTGAAACATAGTCCTCTTTCTCTAAATACTTCAGGAGGAAGGTAACCATGGTTGGGAGGGGATAGTCAGACACAAGAAAGCAACTGATGGCAGTGAACTGTGTCCTTCTCTTTCCTGGAAATATCTGAATACAGCAGCAGGTGATCATATTTCAGATAGATTAGGCCCCAAATTCTGTGTATGTATGGGAAAGAATTAGACAGCCTCTTGGAAGTTATTTCTAAATTGATGATTTTAAAGAAAGACATGAATATCAAAAGGATGAAAACTATGTGCTTTTGATTTTAATTATTTTTAAGTAAATGACTGAGTTAAGATTTTTAAAAATGTATTTACTGAGGGTAAACTCCTAAGAGCATACAAATAAGTTCTTATATATTTTTTGCACATGGTTGAATTAGGATGGTGGGGATATGGGTAATTCTTTCTTTAGCCAATTTATGTTTCAAATGTGTTATTACCTTTTGAACATATATATATAGATATATCTGCATATATATCTATATAAATACACACACACACATATATATACACTAACATATTCATTTACTAGATAGATAGACAGTAAATGCTAGGAGACCTATATACTATATAGTAACTATATAGCATAATTATCTAAATGTTAGGTAATAACATATATAGTATGTCAAGTGACCCCATTGCAAAGAAGAAATTTAAGCAAATGGATTCAATATACACCAGGTGAGATGAACTTTGTGCAGAAGTCACTGTAGCACAGGAGGGTTTCTTTATGCTGAATGTAGGGACAGGACCTCCAATGTCATCAAGACTTGAACAAGTGTGAAGGGCAGAGAAGTGGACTCCAGCATTTCCTGCTTCCATAGTCTGGAGAGATGCTCTGAGAAATCAGTCCCTCAAAATGTGGGAATAAACAGTTTAACTTTACTTAACCCCAAATTTTTCAAGCCTATTTGTCATTCTAGGGGATATACTTTGCCAAACACCACCGTAGGTTAATCAATGGTTTTAACATCACAAGCAGGAATGAATAAACAAAAATGCGTATGGTAGAGAGGGGGAGGTTGGCATGGAATCCAGAAAGTGGAAAATCCCCAAGATTAAGAATGTGTTAGCCATCTTCAGCTCTGGGTGTGGAGACTCTGACTGATGAACATGCATATTTTGGTTTGATTGGTAGGTACCTACCTGGTATGGAGACGGACAGGCCAAGCCTTTTGAGTTTGACGCGGTAGCCATTAAGATCATCCAGCCATCCTCTGATTCCTTGCTCAGCAAGCAGCCTTCTGGCTAAGATTTGGCTTTCCATATAACTTTACCTGTGGGGAGAAGAAGCAGCCACTGTTCCTGATAATTTCTCTTTGCAAATGATTAAATTAGTCCCTGGCATGGGCCTCTTGTGAGCTTCATCAGCTGAGTAAGTCCAGCTAATCCTAACCACTTCAGGGAACTCTGGAAAAAAATCAGCTTTGCCCCTGCAAGCACAGGACTGATCTTCGGTTTTACCGACCCTTCCTGCGTACTTGCGCCTTCCATTCTGAGGCCCAGCTCAAATAGCCTTTTAAAACAGCCTCTCTTCACTCCTATTTAACTACAGGGAGATGATGAGGGTGAGTTCTGGGAAAAAAACATCTTAACACAACAACGAATCTTATTGCATAAACCTGCGCTTCTCAAATAGGGCCGGGGGGGGGGGGGGGGGGGCAGAGCTGCCTGACAATGAACCAAGATATATTCAAAGCCCCAGAGCAAACATGGTAAATCTTCTAGAAGTATTCATTTTGTTCAGGCCAAAACTTACATCTATAGTGAAACAAGCATGGATATAGAAGGAAAATCCCCCTGAACTTTGAGGATAAAATATGAAACATCGAAAAATCACACTCATGGATGACCACTTTGGACTTTGCTCTCAAGGCTGGCCTGGGAAGGAGGTGGTAATAATCATCACTGACCTTGATGGCAAAGTGTGTGTGTGTGTGTGTGTGTGTGTGTGTGTGTGCGCGCGCGCGCGCGCGCGTTCGTGTGTGCGCTGTGGGGGAGGGGTCAGGCTTAAGCACAATTTAAAAGGAAAGGGGGGAAAATGAGCATCTGTCAAGCACCTACCACGGGCCACGCATTGTAGGTGAATAACCACACAAAACTCGCAGGAGCACTGTCAGGAGGGCCTGTGAGACGCCTATAAATGCAAAGGCAGTGGCGACGATGGAGCGAGAGTGTGGATTTGATCTTCCGTGTCTGTGCTCCTGCTGCAGGCTGAACTGCCATCCACCAGTTCACGCTCTGCAAACTTTTCTTGTGAACGGCGACCTGGTCAGTATTCCGGGTTCTGGGGCCATATGGTGTCTGGCACAACTACTCGAATCGGCCTTTCTGGGGTAACAGTGGTCATAGACGATGCGCGCGCAAACGGGTGGCTGGGCTCCCATGTGACACTGCAATCTGAACGTCTTTGAATTGTGGTGTATCGTGAAACAGTCTTCTCTTTCTCTTTTCCAAGGAGTTAGAAACCATTCTTAGCTCATCGCCATAGTTTGCCAGTCTCTGCGTTGGGGAATTGTAAAACTCCGTCTAGGGAGTGGCTTTCAACATGAGAATTTTTTTTTCAAAAGATACAAAATAGAACAGAAAAAAGGGAAAATATCACAATATATCATATTGGGTAATGGTTTCACGAAACTTATTTGTTGCCATATTTTATCAAATCTGAAACCATGAATTAGGAGAAGCACCATTAATTTATGTATCTCTAAGAAAGGAAAAAAGGCCTGACAATTGTAAATATATGATCCCGTCCATTGTAACATGTGTCCCGATGTTAGAGGTGTTAAAATGTGAAAAAGTGTGTATCTGACAACATAATGAAATTCAGTTTACGCACCTGAGTGCATGAGTATGTGCATGCAGGCTAATTGGGGATATAAATGTATTTTTCACCATGAGTCATAGTTAAAAAAGTTAAAAAGCCACTGCTTATACCATGCCTTTTGAAATGAATGAAGAAAAAAATAAAAATTTAAAAATGATTCAGAGTCTACCATCTTAAATTATTTTTCATATGTCTTTCCAGTTCTTTGCCAATGAGGTAAGCCAAAGCACACGCCCAATTTTAACTGAGCTATAATCATAGCGGAAATACAATTTATGTATGTTTTCTGTATGTTTCCAGGATAGTACTTAATTTTTCCAATTATCCCTCGTAATGGCTGTATTATATCTAATGAGATTGGTCGTCCCTTACATGTGACTCACCAAGCCATTCCCTTATTCTTTAACTGTCAGGTTCTTTTCTATTTTTCTATAGATCTGCAATGAGCAACTTTGGATTCGTGCCTTCTCTTAACATTTTGATTATCATGTCAAACAGTAGACATGTTTCATGACTCTTTTGACACATTGCCAACAGGTGTCTTCAGTGGACAGTAATAATTCCTCTCAGCCTTGTTTTAAATTTTGAAAACAACTACTTAAAGGAATAGAATTGATGCTTTTCTCATTAAAAATGATGAAGTTTACATCGAGAACTTTCAAAACTAATGATTTTCTTCAAAGAAATAATGCTTTAGCCTAGCTGAGAAAAACAAGTGGAACGCCAGGCCCGTGCCCTCTCAGCTGATTTCACCGCACCGGTGGACAGGACTAGCCGCAGGTAGCGGCTGCACTGTGCTCCACGGCATGGCACCATCCTTTTAGGCGATGGCAAGGGTAAAGAGGGCAAAGAAGCAAAGACGGCTTCAGTAACTCCTGCCTGCATCAGTAGAAGAGATGTCCTCGTTAGAGACATAAAGAAATTGAGAGAGAAAAAAACTCTTCTGAGTGACGAAGTGATTCATCTCATTTCATAGATGCTGAGCTCCAGACTCCCAAGAGTGGAGTACCAGAGGCGGGAGGAGAACAGAACTGGAAATGCAGTAGTAGGATCGTGAGTTAAAGGTGGTGATAATCATGTCTGAGAGAGACTTCAGCTCTCAGAAGAGAGGGAGTGAGAAAGGGAGACAGAGAAGGAAAGTGACACAGACGGCAAGAGGAGAGGGCGGAGGGCAGAAGGCTGGTTCTGTGGCTCTCTGCCCAGCTTCAGGGGACAGGAGAAAACAGAGTAGATGAAGTGGGGGGAGAAAGGCCATCAGGAGGACGTATCAGAAAGGAGGGAAGAAAGGGTTTCAAGGAGGGTGTGGCCAGTGAAAACACTGCTTCTACGATGGGATGAAGAATTTGGCGGGCCGGCAGGAAACGCTCAATTGGGCATTCAGGATATTTTTTAAGAGTCTATTTAGGTGGTTGACAGCTCAAGGAAAGAGAAAGGAAGAGGGAGTAGCAAGATCAAGCCGAATACAGTAAGCAGGAAATACATACTTGAAGGTTGGGAAGAAGAGGCAGGAAGGACACAATGGAGAGAGAGAGAGATTGGGAGAGAGATTTTAAGGAATTGGCTTCAGCGGTTGTGAGGACTGGAACATTGACATTGTGCAGGGTGGGCGGCAGGCTGGGGACCCGGGGGGAGGAGTGACGTGCCAGCCGGAGACTGAATGCGGCCTGGAGGTGGAATTCCTTCTTCCCAGAGAGACTGTGGTCTTTTTTTCCTAAGACCTTCAACTGATTAGATGAGATCCAATCACATTATGAGGGATAATCTGCTTTTTTTCAAAGTCTACTGACTGAAATATTAATCACATCTCAAAAATACCTTCACAGCAACTTCTAGACTGATGTTTAACTAACTATCTGGGTGCCAGAGCCTTGACAAGTTGACACACACAGTTAACCCTCACTCCCCTTTATTACTAATAAACTTCCTGTCCCCTTCTCTAGTCCCCCACAAATAGGGGAACAAAGGTGTCCTGAAGCGCTACCTGGCTTTCCAAGCATTTTTTTCTACCCCTCTCAGCCAAATTAAAATTTTCCTCAAAAGCAAATGTAGTAGTCAGAAAAATAATTGGAATTTTATGTTTTCTTTCAGAATATTGGAAATAATCGCTTTAAAAGCACAGCTTCAAATACAACTTATCTTTGTAGGTTGCATTGAAATGGCTGGCACCTATTTCCATCTGCTTAAAACGCTCCAAAATTCCTGGCACAAAGGAACATGCCATGAGAGAAGATAAGTTTTTCATATTTGCGCGCATACAGATTTCAATTTCCTTATCTGCAAATTAAGGAAATTAAACTGTGATCTCTAAAATCTTTTTGAAATTCAGCCCATAAATATAATGAGTCTAAAACCACAATGAGTATACTAGCCACCTGTCCCGAGGAAAGGGAGGGTACAGGTGTGAGAAATGTGGAGCATCCTGAGTATTTGTGCGTGGCAGTGACTTGGGACATAAAGTATGGGTTCTTCTCTGTTACCTTGGTTGTCATCCCTCCCCCAGCCCGCCCCTGCCATTTCATTAGAACTGCCAAGAACAAAGACACTCGATTGTGAATACCCAGGCTCAGTGGGGACCTTGCCAGGCATTGGACAAAGTTGATTTGAGCAAACCAGAAGCTCTGATTTGTGACCTTTGCCACCAGGATATATTAAGAGGGTCTGGAGGGAGGGGAGGCTACCTCTCTTTGGAGAAGTGAGAGTTTGCGGATCCTTCTAGTGTTATGGAAGAAGGCGGGCACTGAACTTGCCCCTTCTCAAGTTAGAGGTACCAAGAGAATCCACCCTGTGCATTTGGAAGGAATCGTTCTGGAAGAGGGGGGTTGGCTTGCATTTATCATCCGGAGGGCCCGGGATGCACAAAGAGGTACCACGTCAGCCAGTACAGGTGAGAGGCAGGGAGAGAGTGTCTGGCGACAGCGCAAGTCCCCACCGTGCGATGTGTCGAAGGAGTGTGAGCTTTCCATGGGCTCAGCATGAGTGCTGGAAGCTGGTGCATGGATAGCCCGATGAAGAGCCAGTGCACGGGAGACTGGCGATGGGTTCCCGGAGGGAAGAAAGTACATTCCTGTGGGAGTGCGCCTGCCCAGAGCTACGCGGAAGGTCACATCAGGCTCACCACACCTTCGGGCTCTCCACAGACAAGGACACGAGGGGCTGGAACCAGCTAAAGAGTGACCACAGACCGGATGCTGAACCTCCCATTCTCCACATTCAGCCGGGTGCCTGAGGCCTCTCTCTTCACTCGCCGAGGCCAAGGCTGGGGGCTGGACTGCACAGCTTTGCAGGCTCTGCCAGCTCTGAGCCCCTACAGCCCCATGATTAGGAGAGGATATGCCGTAGATAGTACTTTGGACGACTTCCAGTCCTCGCTCACGCAGACACATCTCGGAGCCTGCTCCAGGCCCAGTCTTGCCTTCAGGCTGTTGCAGTGGCTCTGTGCTCTGCTGAAATGCTCTCCCACACGGTTACCTCAAGGGCTAGCTTCTTGTCTCCCGATCTTTTCAACAAGGCCTGCCCTGAGCACACTGTTTAGAACTTCGCCCACGGTCGGCCCTGCCAGCACTCCCAATTCCTCTTGCTCTGCTCTACCTTCTTCTTTTTTTTTTTCTTGTCACCACCTAGCAAACTATGTAATTCACTTTGTTAATTCATTAGTGATTATCTCTCTCCCTCTGCCAGCTTCCCAGGGTCAAGGGTGGCTGCCTCTCTTGCACTGAGCACCTAGAACAGTCTCCGCCTTGCCACAGGCAGGCAGGCAGCATTGAGAGTAAAGGGTAGAACAGGGCGGGCAGCCTGAATTCAGGCTCTGCCGGGACTGGGCTCAGCGACTTCCGGCAAACCACTTACTCACTCTGGGTTTATTTCTTCTTGAAGTCTGTACACTTCTAAAAATAATTGTGTGATTTAAAACTCCAGTTGGGTGGTTTGTTGTTGCCTGTTAAGAATATACTAAGTAATTTCAAATGAACACCAATACAAAGACAAGAAAATACATCAGTCATCCCTTTGAACTACACTTGGCTCTTTACGTAGCTTGGATGCTCAGACTCTTCATTGTTCCAAGAACCACGTATTCATGGAAACACACCATTGAAAGGTAAACCTAGTGACCAGCACGTGTTTGCTACACTTCCTCAGTGAACCTTCGTGCTGGGGATTTTCCACTGGGAGGTTACTGCTCAGGGGAAAATTTTAGAGCAGTAGGAAAACACTTCGATGATCCGCTCCTGTTGCTGGTGTAATTCATCCTGATTGGCTTCGCTAAGCACACTGGGGATACATCAGCTAGCGCTGATGGTTTGATGGCTGCTTTTTTTTACCCACACACATTTTGTGAGTTTTGCTATTATTGTCAGATGCACTTTGATGGTTTCACATGAACACAAGGAAAGTACGATTTAGGTACTATATGAAAGTCCATTAGATAAAACATAACTAATATATTTACCATATCTAGGGGAACACAAACAGATGACAAACTGAAGCAATATTTTCTTTCTTTTTTAAATTTAATCCTTATTATATGTTTTTCCATTACCATTGAGTCCTCTCGTACCCCCATGTCCCTAGCAATCACCACACTGTTGTCCGTGCCCATGAAGTAATATTTTCTAGCTAACGAGTTGGCCCTGCACAATGGAAGCGTTGTTTTCTCCAGCTTCCAATAGCAAGTACTCTGCCGCTGTTCCTGCCTCCACTAGTCTCCTTGCCATCCTTCCAGCTTCCACCTACCAATTGGTACAAAACCAATTCTACGTGCTCTCTTTTTGGCCACATCCTGTCTCAGGTTACCAGTGTCAGTTATATATTGCTGTGTAACAGACAGCCCTAATCTTAGTGACCTAAAAACTTTAAATGTTTTCTCACCATCCTGTGGGGGGACTGAGTGATTCTTCCCCTGGTCTTGCCTGTTAGTCATGAAACTGTATCATTTGGCCACCGAGCTGGGGCTACGGGCCAGCCTGCCTTAGCGGTCCACATGCCTTCTCCACATGGCTTGCTTGGGCTCCCCTCCCGTGATGGTTTCAAGGCTCTGTTTCAACACGTATCTGGCACTCTGTTCAAATGGCTGGAACGGCCAGGCATCTCTCTCTCCAGGTGTTCTCTCCAGCACAGTAGGTGGACCACTGTACATAGTCATTGAAGGTACAAGAGAACAAAGACAGAAGCTGCCAAGTTTCTTAAAATCTAGGCCTTAAGGCCTAGACCTACAACTAGCATGTATAAATTCTGCTGCATTTATTGTTCAAAGAAGGTGACAAGGCCAGATGTAGAGGGAGAGGAAGACAGATACCACTTTTTTATGGAAGGAGTGGCCAGAATTTGTAGTCTTCTTTAATCCATGAAAATTACACTGGCTTCAAGATAGTGTAAGATCCTCCAGTGCATCTTGATTCTTAGATTTTGCTGTGTATATCACACATTCTACCTTCCATGAAAGACTCAACAGTTCTTTGAGAGCAAAGATGAGAAGAATAATTTATATATCCCTCTAAATCCCTTACATGTTCTGCCATATAATA